>DF361344.1:0-24960 GCA_000787875.1 Solanum virginianum | reverse complement strand
TGGACTCTGATGTTGAGTTGATGGTATGAGTCTTGATTGATGTTGATGAGTCATTTTCTACTCTTTATTCTTGCTTTAGATAGATATTGACATTTTGATTGGGTATTATTCTGAGTTGATGTTGTACCATATTATTCTATCTATTTCTATTTTATTCATCCATTTTACGTATCATACATTCCACGTATTGATGTAATTTGTCATTACATCATTTCATGATGTAGATACTAGTGTTCGAAATCGTCAACAAGCGCATTATTGAGGATCTGAGACATTCAGCTGATTGTTAAGCCTCTCTTACTTTAGAGGATTCATTACCATTATTTTATCTTGCTTTTGAGTTAGACTTGATTTGCTTTACTTTATTTGATTTAAGGTGGCCATTGGTCTATTGTTGGCACCGCTTGATAGTAATAAAAGCTTTATAGACTAGAGTCAAATGTTGATGTTAAGACTTGTTGAGCTAGTTTCTTCGACTAGCCCTTTTATTTATAATATTATTTTGAGACTAGATGAGATATGCCCATTACCTTCTTTAGCCTTTCGCCAATTGTCTTCAGTTACTAATTTAAATGAATGTAATGAGGCCAAGTGGTTCACTTAGGGACTAACAATAGTCTCTGGGTGCCGACCACATTTAGGGTACCCTCCTGGGGCATGATAGTTGAGACCTTGTGTTCTTGATTTTAAAGAAAATTGGTATGATCACCTACCATTAATTGAATTTTCATATAACAATAGTTATCAAAGAAGCATTCAAATAGCTCCCTAAGAAGCTTTGTATGGGAGGAGATATAGATCCCTAATTGGGTGGTTTGAGGTTGGAGAAGTGAAGTTTATAGGGCCTGATCTTGTCCATCAATCAATGGAGAAGGTTTAGGCCATTAAGGAGAGATTGAAGACTGTATAGAGTTGCTAGAAATCTTATACTAATGTGCGGAGGAGAGACTTGGAGTTTGAGGTGAATGATTGGGTGTACTTGAAAGTGTCACCTACGAAGGGTGTCATGAGATTTGGGAAGAAGGGAAAATTGAGTCCTCGCTATATTAGACATTATCAGATTGTGAAAAGGATTGGGAAGGTTCCTTATGAGTTAGAGTTGTCTTTCAAATTAGACCGTTCATCTACTATTCTATGCGTCGATGTTGAAGAAGTGCTTGGGAGATCCTGCGTTGGTGATCCTTGTTGAGAGTGTTGGAGTGAAGGATAGTTTGTCCTATGAAGAGATTCTGGTCAAAATCCTTGATCGTCAGATTCGCAAGTTGAGAACCAAAGAGATAACTTTAGTCAAAGTCCTGTGGAGGAATCATTTCATTGAGGAAGCAACATAGGAAGCTGAGAAAGAGATAAAAGCAAAGTATTCATGCCTATTCGTGCCTAATGATGAGAGTGTTGAAGGTAATTTCCTTACCCTTAACTAAATTGATTGTTTTTTGTTGAGTTGATTGTCTATTCTTGAGTTTTATTAGAGTTGGTTGATGTTTGAGAATGAGTTGAGAGTTTGATTGATAGATGTGAATGTCAAGATGAGTTTCAAGTTGATTCGTGCCTTGATATCCACCTTTACTCATCATTCGAGGACGTATGATCCCAAGAGGGAGATAATGGAATTTGAGTCTATTCGTGTCTTGATATCCACCTTTACCCATCATTTGAGGATGAATGATCCTAAGGGAGAGATAATGTAGCACCCGATAAAATTACTAAAATATTCCTAGAATAGACATGTACGCATAATGTGTCTTCTCATGCTTCATTTGCAATTTTGAGGCTAGAAATGCGATTAGCATAAACAATTGAGTTGGAAAATGATCTTTGTCGATTTTTAGAGCCATCGGATCAAAAGATAAGTTTTTGATTCGAAATGAACACCAGTGTTGGTGTATGCAGAGGCGAGTCGTGCCCCTGTCGCATATAGGCACTTATATTTTTTAAATTTTTTTCGACGGAGATTAAAAACTCATTCGGAAAATTTTTGGAAAAAATATATACTATGGCGCGAAGAGGACCCACTTTTCTGAAGTGAAAAAATTTCTTAAAATTAGTAAGGGGTATTCTGGATAATTCCCAGTCCATCCCAAACTCAAAACACCTCAGAATAGGTTGTTTTGAGTGTAAAAGGGGTCAAAAACCCCATTGTAAGTCCTTTCTAAGTCTTGAAAAAAGTTAGGGCTTGAGAAAAAAAAAAAGAAGCGTCGATTGGAGAATTCGAAGGAAAATTCTTAAAGTTAATTATTGATAGCTTCATTCAGGTACGTAAGGTAACCTAGAAGCATGAAATTATTCTCTCATGTGCCCCATAGATGGTCATAGAAGAGTTTAAAGTCTAATGAGTCTATGTACATAATTCTTGATTATTTTCTTGAAAATTATATCTATTATATGTATTTTCATATGTTGATGATCATCATAAATTTGTTTTCCTGAATTGAATACTTTTCATGAGATATTGTATAAATCCTATATTATAATTGTGAAAGCATGCATGAATGAATCTAGGGATGGATTCTAGAGCCTTAACTTGAGTATGTTGATTGAAATCTTGAGGTGAGTATGAGGTTGAGTTAATTAAGCTTGATGATCCTATGCGTCTTCAGAATTGAGTTCTTGAGTTCTGTCTAAATGACTTCCTCTTAATGATGATCTGAGTCCTTAAGTTCTTAAATGAGAATCGAGTAAAATGAGACGAGTTAAAGTACCTGAAAGCAATAGACGACTTTAGAGTTTGAGTTAATGAGATGATGAGAATCTCCATGAGACTAATTGAGTTGGTAAGTTCCTCCATGAGGCTAATTGAGATAAGGAAGAGTCTTATGAGCATTGCGTCTTGGGAGGAGTATCGAGCACTAAAAGAGTAAGAGTTAATCCAACTCACACTCATCGAACTACGTAGCCAAACGTAGGTGAGTATTAGGACCATCGCATTACATTATGTTGAGGTCCCCTCTGACTAGAAGTCCCTGAAATAATAGAGGACTGGTGGATTGTGATCTCCATTTTGGACTTGTCCATTATGGTTTTGATTCATTTTCTACCTGGCAAGTACGGAATGGCTGTGGCAACGTCAATATGATTGTTGTACAATCACTGGCTCATAAGTGATTGTTGTCGGATAAGAGAAACTCCCAGAAAGTTCCTACCTTGAGTACTCTGAGACGAGATGAGATGAGATGTAGTGAGTTGAGTTGAGTTCTATTATGATGATTTTGATTTGATTGATGAGGTTTGATTGGTTGATGGGTCACTTGTCTACTCTTTATTCTTACTTTAGATAAACATTTGACATATTGATTTGTTGTTATTACTGAGTTAATTGTTGTTTCATATTATTCTACCTATTTTGGTTTCATTCAGTTATTTTACATACCGTACATTCCACATACTGATGCCACTAGGCACTGCATCATTCATTATGCAGATACAGGGGTTAGACATCATCAACAGATGCATCGTTGAGGATCTAGGACGTTGAGCTGATTGGTGAGCCTCCTATATTTCGGAGGATTTATTACTTTTATTTCATATTGCTTATAGAGTTAGACTTAATAGCTTATTTTGATTTTGAGGTAGCCATGGGTCTGTCATTGACACCATTTGATAGTGATAGAGGCATCATAGACTAGAGTTGAATGCTGATTATTAAGACTTGTTGAGCTAGTTCTTTCTTCTAACCTTTCATTTATTATATGATATTACCTTGGGATTGGATAGATGTACCATTTACTTTCTTATGTCTTCCACTGATTAGCTAAGTTTAATAATTGAATAATTGTGATGAGGCCAAGTGGTTCGCTTAGAGAGCAGCAATAGTCTCTGGGTGCCGACCACGTCTTGAGTACCCTCCAAGGCGTGACAAAGTCATAGCTTCTCTGAAGGTTTGATGCTCATTTTCTAATAAAATTGTTATAAAATCTAGTCCAAAGGAAGTAGAAATCTGTTGACGTTTGCTAAGCCTTGAATTTTTCTCATTATGATCATTCTCCTTTGTTTCTTCTTGAGATCATTTAGTTCCTTCATTAGATGATTTATATTCTTTTATATATGTGTATATTATTTTAAAGAATTCAATTTTATCTGATTCAATTACCGTATTAATATGAATATCAAGATTTTCTGATCTATGTACTAGAAATCGATATAATTTACTATTCATAGCATATCCTATGAACACACAATTAATTGTGTTTGGTCCTATTTTTGTCTTTTTATGTTTAGAAATTTAGACCTTAGCCAAACACCCCCACACTTTCAAGTATTCAAGGTTGAGCTTTCTCCCTTTCCACTTTTCATATGGAATAGATTATTTTTTACTATGAGAAACTCGATTGAGTATTCAACTATTTGTAAGGATAACTTCCCCCAATAAGTTCTGGGGTAAACCAAAGCTAATTAACATGACATTCATCATCTCCTTAAGTGTTCTATTTTTTTGTTTCATAATTTTATTGGATTGCGGTAAGTAAAGGGTTGTTGTTTGATGAATAATGTCATATTTCAAACATATTTCCTCAAAAACATATTCTTATTCGCCACCCTTATCATTCCTTCTTATTTTGATATTTTTATTAAATTGTGCTTCAACTTCACTTATGTACTGTTTGAATGCTTCAATTATCTTATCTTTCCTACTAAGTAAATAAACATAGCAGTATCGCGTACAGTCGTTAATAAATGATATGAAATACTTCTTTTCACTATGAGATGATATTGACTTCATGACACACATATATGTGTGAATTAAGTCCAACGGATTTGAGTTCCTTTCAATTGACTTATAAGGATGCTTAACATACTTAGATTCAACACATACTTGACACTTTTACTGTTTGATTTTAAACTTTGCCAATAGATTTAAATTACTCATTTTTCGCAAGGGTTTGACATGTCCTACACGTGAATGTCATAGATCATTTGACTCTATTAAGTAAGAAGAAGCCTAAACTTTATTACTTTTAACAACCATTACATTCAATTTTATAAGTCCCCCAGTAAGGTAACATTTTCCTACATACATCTCATTTTTACTTATTACAACTTTGTTTGAGACAAGAACACATTTAACTTCATTCTTGATTAAGAGATCAGCAGAAATTAAGTTCTTCCTCATTTCTAGAACGTGACAAACTCTATTTAGAGCTACCACCTTGCCAGATGTCATCTTTAAACATACTTTTTTATGGTCTTTAATTTTTTACTATGGAAGAATTTTTCATGTAATTGGTCTCATCAGGTGCAGCGGGGCATATGTTGCAAAAGGTTCTTGAACTGCACAAATATGTGAAGTGGCTCCAAAATAAAGCCACTACTCCTTGGATTTTCCTACTAAGTTGCATTGAGTCAATATGACACATAGGTTCTCCATGCTTGATTTTTTTTATTCTGCTTCTTTGAAGAGTAACAATCAACAACTTTATGTCTAACCTTCCCACATTTATGACAATTAACTTTAAACTTCTTTTTCAGCATGTAGTCTTTTGACCAAGATAGCTTCTTTCTCTTTTTGACATTTGGCCCTTCTTCAACAATATTTGCCCCTGCTGGCAAGTACGGAATGGCTGTGGCAACGTCAATATGATTGTTGTACAATCACTGGCTCATAAGTGATTGTTGTCGGATAAGAGAAACTCCCAGAAAGTTCCTACCTTGAGTACTCTGAGACGAGATGAGATGAGATGTAGTGAGTTGAGTTGAGTTCTATTATGATGATAACTCACATTGATGAGTTTAATTCAATTATAATGGATTTAAAAATGTATATATCAAAATCGAAAGTGAGGATTAGACTATAGTAGTGTTATGTACTTTTCCACCATCTTACTATACTTTTATCAATATGTTGATATATGGAAAAGACAATATCTCACTTGGTGATGTTAGTCGTAATGTTCTAAGATTTAAAGAGTTGACGAAGAACTTTTCGAACAGAAGAACTAAAGGTAAAGGTCTTGTGAGTAGGGAAAGAATACAACAAAAGGATATTAATAGAAAAAAATTTTAACGTTAGATCAAAATCAAGACTAAGCTAGCAAAACTGCTATGAGTATGGAAAAAAGATCATTACAAAAGAAATTTTCCTAATTTCAAGGAGAAAAAAGGAAAGCAAAAAGCTGACTACTCAGCAAATATGATCAACACTAATAATAGTTTTGATGATAGTAACTATATAAGAGAAGTTTGTATTATGAGTTTAATCATAGACATAATTCTTGGATTCTTGATTCTAATGCAACTTTTCATGTAAGTCCATACAAAAATTGATTTGGAAGTTACAAATGGATAAGGGGGACTATCTACGTAGGTGATAATAATTCATATGAGGTAGAAGAAATTTATAACATTAGATTAAGAATGTTTGATGACATTATCAGAAATATTTGATGTTGGCATGTTCCTTGAATGAAGAGAAATTTGATTTCTCTCTCGACTTTGGATGATCAAGGATATAAGCTTCATCTAGAGAATGAAACACAAAAATTAATCTTTGAATTTTTGTGAGCATTGTGTGTTTGGTAGGCAAACAAGGAAGAAGTTCATCAAGAAGGGACGCACAAGACTAAAGATAAGTTACATTTTATACATTCAGGAGGTCCAAATAGAATTCCCTCTAAGAGTTGTACAAGATACTTTATGAATTTTATTGATGGGTTATGATACTTGGGTGGACATAATTATCCTTGATATGATTGCTTTTTATGTTATTCTAGGTATGAGTTGACTGTCTTTGTATCATACTTTTCTTGATTGTTTTGCCAAGATGGTTACTTTGGAGGGTTCATGTGGTTATCATTCTAGCAAGGTTATCTCTTATATCAGGGCTCAAAAGTTGAGTGATAGGGTTATTTTTCCTATTTGTCCTTTATTATGATATCAGTATTGATTCGTCTTCTATGGATCTATTCATATTGTTCATGAGTTTATAGATGATTTTCTTACTGATCTCCTAGGGGTCCCTCCTGACAGGGACATTGATTTCTCCATTGATATTGAGTCGGGCACTAAGTTCATTTCTATTCCTCCCTACTGTATGGCTCTTATTAAGTTAAAAAAGCTAAAAAAATTATATTCAAGATTTGTTGAATAAGGGGTTCACCTGACCTAGTATGTCACCATGGGGTTTACTAGTTCTATTTGTAAAGAAAAAGGATAGGCTGATGAGGATGTGTCTTGAATACAAATAGTTGAACAAGGTGATTGTCAAGAACAAGTACCCTCTTCATATGATTGATGATCTGTTTGACCAGCTTCAGGGTGCAGTGGTGTACATTCTCTAAGATAGATTTGAGATCAGACTATCATCAACTGAGGATCAG
The DNA here is from genome assembly GCA_000787875.1 of Solanum virginianum. Classification (NCBI taxonomy): domain Eukaryota; kingdom Viridiplantae; phylum Streptophyta; class Magnoliopsida; order Solanales; family Solanaceae; genus Solanum; species Solanum virginianum. The sequence continues at coordinate 17,650 of DF361344.1, read as the reverse complement.
ATCATCCAATATTTCCAATACGACCTTACCGGTGAGGTATGGTCATTATAAGTTTCTTGGTATGTCATCTGGGTTAACTAATTCACCTGCCACATTTATGAAGTTGATGAATGGATTAGCTCGACCACATTTGAATTCCTTCATGATTGTATCCATTAATGATATCTTGGTCTATTCCAAGACCAAGGCCAATCATATATTGTGCTTTAGAGAATCAGGAGGAGAGATTGTATCCTAAGTTCTCCAAGTACACGTTTTAGCTTAATTCGATAGTATTTTTGGGGCATATAATGTCTAAGAAGGGATCAAAATTTATCAAGAGAAGATTGATGCTATGAGAGGGCGGACTAAACATACTTCAGCTACCGAGATTCGTAGCTTCGTGGGTTTAGCTGATTATTATCGGTACTTTGTACAGGGTTTCTCTACTATAGTAGCTCTATTGACTACACTCACTTAGAAGAATGTAGCATTTTTTTGGTCAGATGAGTGTGAAAAGAGCTTCCAAAAGCTCAAAGATTTGTTGACCACCACTCCTGTTTTGACCTTGCCTAAGGAGGGTGTTGATTTTATCATATATTATGATGCTTTGGGTGTTAGGTTAGAAGGTGTGTTGATTTTATCAATATATTATGATGCTTTGGGTGTTAGGTTAGAAGGTGTGTTGATGCAGAAGGGAAAGGTAATTGCCTATGCCTCAAGGCAATTGAAGACTCATGAGAAGAACTATCCTACCCATGATCTAGAGTTGATGGTTGTTGTCTTTGTCTTGAAGTCGTAAAGACACAATTTGTATAGAGTTCATTATGAGATCTTTACTAATCACCATAGTTTACGGTACATCTTTAGCCAAAAGATCCTGAATTTAAGGTGGAGGAGGTAGATTGAGCTTCTAAAGGATTATGACTTCACCATTCTATACCATTGGGAAAGACCAATGCAGTGGCTAATGATTTGAGTATGAAGACTTCTAGCATATGCGGCCTTACAACTGAGTAGAGGAGCAACCTTGGGTAAGATATATTCAGAGATTAACCAGTGCATTAGTGAAATTACAACTTTCTAATAATGGGGATTTACTTGCATTCGTAGAGGCTCGATCTTCTTTGATGGATCAGATCCATGATTGAAAGTTCGAGGATAAGAGGTTGTGTCTTATTCGAGACAAGGTGACTAAGGGTATGTCACAATCCAAAATGGGCCATGAGTAGCACCCAAACTATTGAGACAGTGTGATATGAGATTGTAATTGTTATATGACCTTTCCTGAGTTCAGGTTTTGTTGTCCGAAGGTAAGTGTTTGGGATGGAAGGAGTGCTTAAGTCTTTATTCTCTACGTGTTTGCCAAGATGGTTACTTTGGAGGGTTCATGTGGTTATCATTCTAGCAAGGTTATCTCTTATATCAGGGCTCAAAAGTTGAGTGATAGGGTTATTTTTCCTATTTGTCCTTTATTATGATATCAGTATTGATTCGTCTTCTATGGATCTATTCATATTGTTCATGAGTTTATAGATGATTTTCTTACTGATCTCCTAGGGACTAAGAGGTAGTTGCTTGTTCCTCTAGCATACTCCAGGACTCTCGGATATGTTTTTGTAGTTTTGTTCCATTTGAGAAACAAATACTATTGAGACTTGTATTGTTTCTTTCTTATTATGATGTATTAGAGGCTTGTACCTTATGACAACTAATTCTGGGATGGTTTTAAATTTGGTTTATGTCTTATGCTTCATAGCCTTTTATTCGTCATGCTATGTTGACTTAGCTTTTGCATTATTTTATTTTATGTTGTTGTGACTTGTTTAGGCTGACTTGTCTTGGTGGGTAAAGGCAAGTTCCATCACACTTGATCTTGTTTAAGTTAACTTGTTTCGGTAGGTAAAGGCAAGTGCTATCACATCAATTTTTGAATCATGACATAAATTAAAGGGAACTTATTGACAAAACATATGAAGTATTTGCAAATCAAGAATATCCAAAGCAAAAATCATTCTCTCAAGGACGACCATTGCTCATACTCAATAGGAACCCGATCCAGCACTGGAACATCTTCAATTGGGTTTTGAATTTTGTGTCTTGTGTTCTTATATTGTAAATCTATTCCTAGATTATAATGGATAGTGGGTCTTTCGCTTGTCTAAGTCTTAGCTTGAGTCTGATTAATTAGAGTTGGTCGAATCATCTATGTTTTAGTTAAGCTTCTTTTCATCATTGTCGTGGTGCTCTCTTTGGTAGAGTTGTCTAGGAGTGTTAACTAGAGTTAGTTGATGTGTGGATGCAATAGAGTTGTCTTATCTATTTTTTGACGTCTAAATTAATTATCAGAGGTTATTAGTTCAGTGGGCAACAAAGTTATTGCTTAGGAATGTCAAAGGACCTAGATCCTGAATATGATGGACGCATACATTCTAACAATATATATGTACAATATAATTTTTTACCAAATAAATTCGTATGAGCACCCTCACAATGCACTAGATCCGGCGCCCCTGCTAGTGGTTGGTTTTAAAAAGGGAAGCTATCTCAATTGAGGGTGCTAGCATTCAAACCTTCTTTTTATTCATTCTTAGTGACATATTAAAGGAGAAAGTCAAGAACGCCTTAGCACGTAAAATTGGAGTATTTGTTAATATAACTATGAGGAATAAATCAAAATAAATTTAACTAGGAAATAATAATAAAGATAACTTCTCATGGAAATCAACGAAAAAATAAATTAAAGGTCAGCTAATAAATAAGAGCGACATATGTCGACATTTTTTGAACTCTTGATGTTGTTAAGACGTTTTTAGCTCTTACATCCCTTAATTCTTTCTCCTTCTATCCATATTAATGACTTTATGATGTCTTCATTTTTTTCCTTCTTATCATTAATTCGTGCTTACCCAATATATATAAATGCTATAATTAAGTAGGACTGTACCTTTTAATATATTTTTTCCATGTCTGACATTTATTTTGTCTTCTTTATAATTTTGGCAAAGTCGTGACAGTTTTTTTTTTAATGTTTTCTCTCATCATTTTTTAATGTGGCTAGAGTTGATAAAAGAGTCGATTTATCCAAAGGGAGCTCATGGTTGTGAGTTTTGACATTGAAAAGCTCCTCTTTGGTTTTCATTAGTCATGGCAAAGATCCAAAAAATCGTATTTTGGTACATTCTGTTGCTTCTTCCTACAATAATATTAGGAGAATGTACTTGTGATTCTGAAGATGAAGAAAGAAACAAAAGCGAGGCACTTAAGTACAAAATGGCAGCACTCGCATCCATTTTGGTTGCGGGTGCAATTGGGGTGTGTATTCCCGTACTAGGCAAGGTAATTCCTGCTTTAAGCCCCGAGAGGAATTTATTCTTCATAATCAAAGCTTTCGCAGCTGGTGTGATCCTAGCAACGGGGTTTATACATGTACTCCCTGATGCATTTGAAAGCTTGACATCACCGTGTTTGAAAGAGAATCCCTGGGGAAATTTTCCTTTCTGTGGATTTATTGCAATGGTTTCTGCCATGGCGACTCTGATGGTGGATACTTATGCGACTTCTTATTACAACATGAAGAATTTGAAAAATGGAGTGGTGGTGGCTGCTCAGTCTGGAGATGGAGGAGGAGTTATTCATACTCACTCTCATGCCCATGCACATGGTTCAGCATCAATGATGGCTGATTCTGATTCCGAACTTCTTCGCTATCGTGTTATTTCTCAGGTAATCATTTAAGTTTAGTAATCATTAGCTATTAATTTACCAGTGATTTGATAGTGTAAATCCATTTACATTTGAGTGTTCATAGAATTTAAACCTAGTAATGATTATTTTAATTCAAAATTTTCTTCTTATTCTATTACATTGGAAAAGTGAGAAAGAGGATTTTTTTTTTTGTTGGAATAAAATAAATCAATACTGAGTAATAAAATATCGTCCAATCTTTAGATCATAGATAGAACTTGACCAACACGAGGGAGAACTTTACGGAGTTGAAAGCAATCCTTGTAATTAGGGTTCATGATAGATAGGTTATGTAATTTTATGAAGTTATTATTTTTACAAGTTGTCTAGGTAGCTCTAATTCTCTCTAGTTTTAGAGATTCAGCCCTCAATGTATAAAAGAGGATGTAAAAATTGAACCTGCACTTGATTTAAACGGAAAGTGTTCCCTCACAATCCACAGCAATATCATATACACAGATAATTTTAATTTCAATCGCATTGAGATTTGAGATTAGTAGGTTAGTAGGAGTAGTCATGTCCCTATATCTTATGTTGTCATTTGCTTTTCAGTATCATATTTTTTTCCTTTTTTCCTTTCTGTTCTTCTTTTTCCATATTTAATACCTTCTGCTTATGGGGCTCAATTGTTAGATGAGCATTTTTCGGGAATAACTTCTCTATCTCTATAAAGTAGTGATAAGGTCTGGGTACATTTTACTCTTCTCAAACCCAACTTGTGGGATGTACGGTGTTGTTCTTGTATTGAGATTTGAGATACAGTAATTAGTATAGTTGTGTATATATGATATTCAATATTTTGTGTGAATAATGACATTTGTGGTGGGGGATGCAGGTTTTGGAATTGGGGATAATCGTACACTCAGTGATAATAGGAATAGCTTTGGGTGCTTCTGAAAGTCCAAAAACCATAAAGCCTCTTGTTGCTGCTTTGACTTTTCATCAATTTTTCGAAGGCATGGGACTTGGCGGATGCATTGCTCAGGTAATTATACTATACTTGTTTATTTACTAATTGAACGGATTGTTAGGACCTTAGCTTCTATGACAGGGTGTTCAATCATAGCTGCATGTCTTCACTATATGAATTAATACTAATGGAATCGAAATAGGATTATATCTCATATAGTTTAAGAGTAGAAATTGTGTTCCTTGGGATGTCACTCCATCACCTCTTTTCAGTCCTACATCCATAGAATTCTATCAGCACTCAAGATAACACTCAGTCTCATTAGGATTTAACGATTGCTCTCCTCCATTAACACATATATAAATGGAGCAGGAAACGAAAATCAATCTTCTTCTTCCCCAATTTTATCTTCTTCACAAATACACGACACAACAAATCACCATGTGAGTTATGTTGTCATACCACCATCATAAGTTACAAGTTACAACTCACATCCGTCAAGAGCCACACCTTTTTTTTTTCTTTTGTCTACACGATATGATTATTAATATGCAACATCATCATCTTCTTTCTCAAAAAACTTAGCTGCAAGTACCACCATTTCAATTAACACAACTATCATGTCAACCGTTCAAGCCTTACACCACCATAGATATCGCCGATATGCCCTTAAACCATCCTTTTTGGTTAATCACCATTTAATCTGCGTATTACCGAAGTGTTTAGGGTAATTTGTTCTAAATTTTACTTTGAAATTAATACATTAATCAGCATATCTAGATATGAGTTGGGGTATCACTTTGGTTGTTGTAGGATATATTGTATATGTAGCACAATATCTATGTCACTTGGAGATTCATGTGCTTATTAAATTGAGTTACATATACTTAGCTTTTCTAAAGAATCTAATTTTGTAAATATTTCTGATACACATCGAGAAACAAGACTTAAACTCTAGTTTGGATCTTTAACAGGCAAAACTCAAGTCTCGTGCAATTGCACTAATGGCTTTATTTTTCTCTCTTACAACCCCAATTGGAATAGGAATTGGACTAGGAATAACAAATGTTTACGATGAGAATAGTCCAACTGCTCTTATTGTGGAAGGAATATTTAATTCGGGTTCAGCTGGCATCTTAATTTATATGGCACTAGTTGATTTTTTAGCTGCTGATTTTATGCATCCAAAAATGCAAGGCAATGGAAAGCTTCAATTAGGGGCTAATGTCTCACTTCTTCTTGGTGCTGGACTCATGTCTATGTTAGCCAAATGGGCTTAATTGATCTACACAAATTGTTATCAATTTTATGGTTGTATTTTCACCCTTTTTACATCTTCTCTTGATTGATTGCTATATAAAATGTGCTTGTAAATCGTTCTGAAACCATATTCTTTGTAATTGATTATTGATTTGTTTGTTTATTTGCATGGAATTTTTTTGTGTGTATGTGTGCTTTGGTCCTTTGAATTGAGACCACTTGTTGGATTATCATAAATAAAATTAATTTTTACGAGAATTCTCCTTCATTTCTGTTACATGTACAATTTATGTCTAATTCGTCTTTTACAGGAACATGAATAGTATATTGAATTCTACGTGGAATAAAAATTAATATATATATATATATATATTCTTTAAATAGTTTAAAATACATTTTTCAAAATTTTAGAATAATTTATAGATAATTATACTTATTTTTAAAATAGTATAATTCTACTTGATTTTATTTTAAAATTAAATTAATTTTAATCATTAATATCTTACCATAGTCTTTTGAATATAAAATATTATTTTTAATTACATTTTTAATATACCATCGATTATATTTATTCATATTCATTTTAATAATTTTAGCATAGTCTAATAATTTCCTTTTTATATAAATAAAGCATTTTGCGTACAACAAAAGACTCATTTGTAAACAAAAAGGACTCTTTTGTGGGCAAATCAATCAACATCTTAAAGGAAGAAAGTCAAACTCTAAATCAATTTACCATCTTGAGAACAATAAAAAGGAAATTAGTCAAGGAAATAAAGACATCATATCAAACCATCATTATGTAGCCTATAAAGCCTTTATCTCTATTGTCTATATGGTATCGATGACATATTCATGTCTACCTCCAGAAAATAAAAATGCTAACACTCTAATATGATAACACAAATAGATCTTTCAGGAGCAAGAAGGTCTCACTGATAACTTTGGAAAGGAATGCATCTCAACAGAGCGCATGTTGATGATCTCTAGCACCTATATCTGCATCATAAAATGATGCAGCATAAACAATGTTAGTACATAAAATATACAATCTGTAAAATGGCAGGATAGGTAACGAACTCACAATACAACTCAACTCAGAATGACAATCGAAACTCAATAAAGTAGCATAAGATAAAGTAACTATAATTTGGGAAGGACTCAATCATATACAAGTCAATCCAATCATATACAGTACTATTATTTTCTATTGGGAGTTTCTCTAACTGACAATCATCACCTATGAGTCAGTGATAATACAATGAAGTGATGTTGTTGCCACATCCGTCCAATACTTTTCCAAGGTAAGGGGCAATCAACCTCATTGAACCTATAATAAATCAAATCAAATGTAACGATCTGGACCAACATTGTGAAGTATTGTCCACTCTTGGGCCTAGCTCATCACCTATTTGTCCTTTTGGGTTCACCCCAAAAGGCATCTGATAGTATAAAGGCCAGTCCTTTACTTATATACCCAACATCTCTCTTGTGTTTTGCCGATGTGGGACTTCTCATCTTTAGATGGATTTTACATACAGCCCCTCTATAGACTCAGAGTCCTCGCAGAAGTTTACCCTACTGCATGGGATTTGCCTAGACTCAATACTTAGGTTTGCCCCGCCTTATCGGGATTCACCTAAACTCAATTGAACTCTGACCCATATCGACAAGGCTGCCACAAGAGTAGCTCTGATACCACTGGAAACGACCTTGTAATGCCCAGTAAAATTATCAAAATACCCCTAGAGGAGAGATGTGGATGGACTTACATTTTTTTTAAATTCGACGGGATTGACAAAACTCATTCAGAAAATTTTTGAAAAAAATATACATGTGCGCGCCCAATTCACGACTATTCCGAAGTGAAAATTTTTCTTTTTTCGTGAGGGGCATTCTAGACTTTTTTCAACCTCTCATAAACTCAAATTATGATTAAATAAGTCATGTTTAGTCGAAAAAGGATTTTCTAAACCTCATTCTAAAGTCTCTAAACACACAAAACTAGATTAGGGTTCTTGAGGGAGAAAGAGAAGAAGTGAGGGTTCTAGAGGTCAAGGTTGAGTCACTCTTCAATTCCAGATATGTAAGGCTACCTAAAGTGTTGGATTGTGTTCATCCACACGCCCCTTCATCTATGTGAGTTAAGTTCATGAGTAATAATCGAATAATGTTTGATCTTGTAATCTTGAGTTCTAAGTTCTTATACATATTTGAGTCTTCATGGATGTACGTGAGTAAATAGATGAGTTGCGTGGTTAAAATCAAGAAAGAGAAATATCAATTCTATGCTTGATACCCTAGCCCTAAAACTTATTGCTTTCCTTGAATGCTAACTGAATTAAGATTATGAATCTAATTTTCTAACCTGAGTAAGTTGAGTCTGAGAAGTACATTTTCTTGTTTCATATATGCATGGGATAAATACTTATTATGTCTTATGTGTTGAGCATGGATAATATGATGTACTTGACCGTAATTAGTGAGAGTCTTGCATGATGTGGGTTAGAGTCTTGAGTTGCATTGCATGAATAATGGTTCTAAGTTATTGAGTTGAGTTATTGAGAACTAAGTTGACTTGATTGAGATAAGGTAAAGACTTGTGCTTGAGTTAATTTTCATGAGCACGTTTTAATCTTGGAAGGAGTATTGAGCATCGAGTTGGGTGATTGAGGAGCACCCCAGAACTACATTACCCCCGTAGGATAGTCATGCAGTTAACTCTAGCGGCATATCCCAATAGATGGACATTCTCTTTGGATTCGAGAGAGAGTAGAGGTTGACGTCTTTTACTGTGGCAAGTTTAGGGTGGGCATGACAATGCCATCTTTTCATTGTACATCACCAAAGCTCATGGTAGTGTGAAGAGTTATGTCGATTAGAGAAACTTACAAGCAATGGTTGAGTTAAGCATATCATAATTTTTGAACTAAGTTGCATTAAACATTGAGTCTAATTCTAAAGCAAATTTTCAAATTTTCAAACTTTAAACTTGCATCATTTATTTGAGTTGAGTTATGATATAAGGAGTTGAGTCTTAAGTTAAGTCAATTGGTTGAGTCTGAGTCGTATCTATTTCTTGAGTTATTTTACATACTGTACATTTCACGTACTGATGTTATTCGACACTACACTGCTTCGTGATGCAAATACAGGTGATAGAGGACTTCAGCAGGCGCATCGTTGAGGTTCAGAGTTCTTGAGTTCCAGATTTGGTGAGCCCTTCTCACCATTTGGAGGACCCTTCTTTTTATTTCACTAATATTCCATTTTCTTAAAGTTGGGTAGCCATGGGTTGTCATGGTACCATCTAAACGGTTAGAGGTAGAGGCTTCATAGAACTTGAGTGAACTATTGTTGAGAATTTCATTTTCTAGACTGGATCTATTTGGAGATTATTTTATGACATCTTTGTCTTTCCCTTAATTTTTTTTACTGAGTATCCTTCTATTATTGAGTAAGATGTGACGATGAGGCCAGGAGGTTCTCTTGGGGAATCGGTTACATCGAGGGCACTCGCCCAGGGCGTGACGAGCTTGGTATAAGAGCACAGAGTTCAAGTGTCCTAGGGAGTCTATGAATTTGTGTCTAGTAGAGTCTTGTTTATAGGTGTGTTGTGCACCACACTTCATACATAGGAGGCTATAGGACATTAGGAAAGGTTACACTTCTTTCATGATCTGATTCATGCAACAAAGTTAAAACTCTATGAAACTCTCTTCTAATTCATGCTCTACGCATTGTAGTTGGTTACACTTCTTTTGTATTCTGAGTTCGTCTGATAGAGTTTGACTCTATAAAACCCTTTTCTAATTTGTGTATTACGCTTTTGCAGATCATACCTCCGAATTGTACTGCTGCCCAACGAGATGCTTGATCCCCAAATACTGAGAATCCCTCGCCAGAAGTCCCTACTCAGACAAGGACGAGAGGAAGGGGTTAACCTGCCAGAGCCACTAGGGTCCCACAGGCACCTCCTGCTCAGCTAGCCCCCACCTCAGAGGCAGACTTCAAGGGAGTCATTACAATGCTCACCCAACTAGTGGCCTCCCAGAATAGTAGCCGAGGTCCCCAATCCCCTAACTCTAGCTCTCAAGATCCCACTGCTACAAGGAGGCTCCGAGACTTTTTGAGGATGAACCTTCCAGTCTACACAAGGTCGAATAGCTCTCAAGATCCCACTGCTACAAGGAGGCTCCGAGACTTTTTGAGGATGAACCTACCAGTCTACACAAGGTCGAAAGTTGAGGAGGATCCATAGAAATTCATTGATGAGATGTACAATATCCAAAGGGTTGTGCATGCGACTGAGGTTGAGGGAGTTTAACTTGCCTCTTATCAGCTTAAGGATATGGTGAACGTTTAGTATAACCAATGAGAAGATAGTCAAGGTGAGGATGCTGAGTGGAGTGGGTTTGAGAGTGCTTTCCTCGATCACTTCTTTCCCTGAGAGCTGAGAGAGGCAAAGGTTGAAGAGTTTGTGAACCTAAAGCAAGAAGGATTGATTGTCAAAGAGTACAACCTCAAGTTTATTAAGCTATCTAGGTATGCCCCAGAGATGGTTCACAACATGAGGGAAAGGATGAGAAAATTCATGTCTGGATTGGGTAAACTTGTGAAGAGGGAGTTTAAGGCAGCATTACTGATCCTGGGCATGGATATATCCAGAATCATGGTATATGCCCAGCAAATTGAGAAGGATAAGAAGAAAGACAGAGAAGAGCATTTGTGTAAGAAAGTCAAGTCAACAGGGCACGAGCCTAACCAGCACAAGCAGGATAAAGGGGACAGATATTAATTTCAGAAGAGGCATTTTGGGTATGCACCATCATCAGCCAATGACCGACGATAAATAATAGGTATGATCAAAGTTCCCAAGGTCAGTCGAACTTTAGAGCACAGGGTTCGCAGGCCAGTGTGACCCTTAGCTCGAGAAAGAAACCACCTTGTGGAAAGTGTGGCAGGATGTATTTAGGAGAATGCAAGGGGGGAGGAAATGATTGCTACAAGTGTGGCCAGACAGGTCACTTTCTGAGAGAATGCCTATTTTGGGGCAATAAAACACAGTCTTCTGCTATAGTGCTGCTACCCAAAGGTAACCAGCAAGGTGCTACACCGAGGACTGGTGGAGGAACAAACCGTCTATATGTGATGTGGAATGGACAGGACCAAGAGGTTGAACCAGATGTCGTGATGGTTCTGCTTCAAGTTTTGACCTTCAATTGTTATGTTTTGCTTGATCCAGGGGCAACTGTGTTCTTTGTGACGCCATATGTGGCTAAAAAATTTGAGATTTCTCCTGAATACTTACTTGAGCTTTTCCCTATTTCTACTCCTGTTGGTGAGTCTATCATAGACAAAAGAGTCTATAGGGATTGCATAGTGTCTATCTACCATAAGGATACTTTTGCTGATTTGGCTGAGTTAGAGATGGTTGACTTTGATCTAATCCTTGGTATGGATTGGCTTTACGCCTTCTATGCCTCTGTTGACTATAGAACCCAAACTGTCAAATTTCAGTTTCCAAATGAGCCTATTATAAAATGGAGGGGAGATTTTGTTGCACCTAAGGGCAAGTTTATTTCTTACCTTAGAGCTTGAAAGCTAATCTCTAAAGGGTGCATCTACCACCTTGTGCGAGTTAAGTCTGATGATGTTGAACCTCCTACTCTTGAGTCAGTCTCGATTGTGGGTGAGTTTCCGAAAGTATTTTCTGAGGATCTACTTGGAGTCCCTCCTAATAGGGAGATTTACTTTGGGATTGATGTTCCCGAGACCAAACCCATTTCTGTTCTACCTTATAAAATGGCCCCCACAGAGTTGAAAGAATTGAAAGAACAATTAAAAGACTTGTTAAATAAAGGTTTCATAAGGCCTAGTTCTCACCTTGGGGGTGCTCCTGTCCTATAAGTAACAATATTATTTAAAAATTGCATAAAAATTACTATAAAATAAAATAGTTTACAACTTCAAATACTTTTAAAAGCATATAAAAGTTTTGGCTCTCCAAATTTATTTGTATCACAAACATTAATTTTTAAAAATGACAAATATTGAACTCAGAGACTCCAATATCTATATCTAAAAAAGGACAACCATTCAATCAAACTCTGAGGGGTTGCTTGCATGTTCTATTCCTTCAAAATAAAATTAGATTGATCAGAAGATTAGTAAAATAGAGGCAGATAAATTAATCATGTCAGAAAGTAATTAAAAAGATATAGATTGAAACTAAAGTAAAAGAAAAATAATGACATTAATGGGTGTCAAGATTTATGGTAATATAATTGAGATTTTTCTTATCAAAATAAGTAAGGTCATTCTAAATTTGATCTCAATAATTGTGGATAGAATATTTATTAAGTGACATGGAAAAAAATATCTTATATATAGTGTTTAATTCGCTTCCATCAAGTATTGAAAGGTAGCATATGTCTCTTCTAAAATAGGATCATAAGGTCAGTCATTATCATTTCTCATCTGCAAGTCATTAACAATCAATTTAAGGATCAGTTAATAAAAGTGGAGAAGTAGAAGAACAATAATAAGTAATAAATAAATAATTATAGACAAAGAACAAAATGATTATGTTGTTATTTCAAGTTTCAACAAAGATGGTACTGATTTTTCTAAATCTCAAAATACCAAAGATAATTAAAAAATAAGAAATTATTCTTATGAAGCAACAAACAATATTGCAGCAATCAAAAAGATCAATTTTTATCAAAGGCTTATAGTTAGTATCAATTCACAAATTCACCGACTTATAGTATATTCAATAGCATTATGAGGATAAGAAGTATTTATGACAATTGACTCATTAAATAAGTCTATAAAATAGTAATCTAATATTTATGTAATAATAGAAAAAAAAATATATTCAAAGGAATGTACAACGTTCGTATTGTGTGGGCTTGGAGACACACCCACACTTACACATCATCTTTTCCTGATGTGTGTATTCAAGATACACATGCACACATTCAGAAGGCTCTAACCTTTCTATTCAAAAGCGGTGTGTATATGAATGATTGCATAAAGGAATAGAACTGCCCAAGGAAAAGAGTCACCGATTGGACTTGGACTTATGCGCGCAAATAGTTTTTTACTTATGAAGGGAATAGTTTTTTAAAAGTGCTTAGATATCACACCTTTCATACATGATATTCTCGATTTTTTATTCTACACATTGAATAATTTAGGATGGTAATAAAAATAATCAAATGATATGGGCAATATGTTAATTCTCAGTTCGCAAGATTGATAGTTGCATTTGCTTAAAAAAAAATTTATGGTATCCAAAAGAATTGGACTTACCAGTACCGTAAAATATGGATGATGAGAATGTTTTTTTATTTTTCATTCAATTTTTGACACCTGTACTGGAGTTTGACATTCCCTGACAAAGGTGATTTCGTACTCAAGAGGTCTCAAACTCGAAATATTTAGTTAAAGATGAAGGATTACTTATTTCTCCACCACAATCAATGTCAGTGGAGAAAGCAATTTTAATGTACAAAATGTACTTACGAATAGCAAAGTTGAAAAATGGCATGAGACCTCTTGCATGAGTGAATGGTTAACTAAAGCGCAAAATGTCATGAAAACAAGTTTGCATAAAGGAGGAATAAGAAATAAGATGAACTGAAGAACGTAGTGTTAAAAAACTTAAAGAATTCATTCAAGTTCTTTCTAGTAAATCATTAGACATGCATATGAATTCATAAAAATGAAAAGAACACTAACCTTGTTCCATTGAAGCAACTTGTTTGAAAAAGATATGATCTTCTAAACCTTGAAGCTAGTTCTTTGAAATATTTTTTATCTGAGATGGAGAGAAAAAAAAGAGAACGTACTTCAGATTCAGGGAACATATTTATAAATTTGGATAAAGGTACCTTTTCCAATAAGTCTCCATCAGACTTAGCAAAAAGTTCATGGGTTCTTAAGTTTATTAAAAATAAACTCATATTAATAAATATTTATTTTTAAAGCCCAAAATTTTATTTAATACTTTATTAGATCATATAATAGGCTTCTTTAATGATAGCATATCTATGTATAATATATTAATATGTGAGTCCTTAAATTAGAAATTATTAACAATCTCCCACTTGGACCACATATGTTTCTGAAAAATCATACATAGATAAAATTTTATTGTGCGCATATTTTGCTATCTTAATTTAAATATCTCAAAACAATCTGGTCCATTGATAATACCAATATAGGATCAAAGAGGTTTTCATAACACATATTCGTAACTAAACCCACCGATGGTCACAAATATCAGCAGTACCAATGACATAGATCAAATACAAAAATTACATGTAAAATGATCTAAATCATGTCTATTTTCAACTGGTCCTTCTTAATGTCCGAAATCACTTTCTTATACCTTGTATAACATCACAATAGAAAGTTAATATCTTTATTATCAGAGTTATCAATAAACATATGAAATTCATAAATTTTACAAAACTTTAGTCTGTACAGAAAATAAATTTTATCATGTCAAAAGCATAAACAAAATACAAACTCCCACTAAAATGACTCATATACAAATTCGACAACACCCATATGAGCCACATGCCCATGAAATACTTTAGGCGGTAGACCTTTTGTGAGCGGCTCCGCAATTATCGAGTTTGTACTAATATGATCAATCGACACAAGACGACTCTGAACTCTTTCCTTTACAACCAAAAATTTAAAGTCAATGTGCTTTGACTTTGACGAACTTCGATTGTTCTTTGAATATAATTCAGCAGATTTATTATCACAATAAATTGAAGATGGTCTTTCAATGCCATCGACTATCTGTATTCTAGTGAGTAAATTCCTTAGCCATATTCCTTGATTTGATGCTTCATAACAGACCACAAATTCAACTTTCATAGTAGATGAAGCTATTAATGTTTATTTTACACTCTTCCATGAAATAGCTCCTCCAGTCAGCATGAAAACATAACTTGATGTAGATCTCCTACTATCAAGACATCCAGCAAAATCTGAATCGAAATATCTTACGATCTCCAAGTGATCTTGCCTCCGATAAGTGAACATGTAATCTTTAGCTCTTTGAAGATGCCTCATAACCCGTTTTGCTGCTTTTCAATGATCCATTCCCGGATTATTTAAATATTTACCTAACATTCTCACTATGTACACTATATCTGGATGCGTACAAATTTGTGCATACATAGACTTGTCACTGATAATGCATATGGAATTTTGTCCATCTCTTTCTTTTCTATGTCTAAATTTGGACATTGGCGCAAACTGAATTTATCACCTTTTGCCACAGGTGTATCTCCTGGTGCACAATTCTCCATGCCAAATCTACTTAGCACCTTTTCAATATAAGTTTTCTGTGACAATCTTATTATGTTTCTAGTACGGTATCTATGGATCTCTATACCTAGAACAAAGGATGCCTCACCAAGATCCTTCATTTTAAATTTGCTAGATAAAAGTTTCTTGGTTTCATGCAATAAACTAATATCACTACTTGCTAGTAAAATGTCATCCATATATAGTACAAGGATGATAAATTTGCTCCCACTGAACTTGAGGTATATGTATTGATCAACAGTGTTTTCCTTAAAATCAAAAGAGGTTATCACCTAATCAAACTTTCGATACCATTAACGGGATGCCTATTTTAAGCCATATATGGACTTTTTAAGGTTTATATACAACGTGCTTTAAATTTTATGATTCAAAAGATTCTGGTTTCACCATATATATTATTTCTTCAATATTTTCATTGAAAAAAGCAGTCTTTACATCCATTTGATGTAATTCTAAGTCTTAATGAGCTACAAGTGTCATAATGATTCTAAAAGAGTCTTTGGATGATACTGGCGAAAAAGTTTCTTTAAAATCTATCCTTCCTTTTAAGTGAATCCTTTGGCGACTAGACGAGCTTTGTATCTTTAGATGTTACATTTTGAATCATGCTTGGTTTTGAAAATTCATTTACACCCAATTGGTTTCGATCCTTGTGGTAACTCGACAAGATCACAAACATCATTGTCTTTCATAGATATCATCTCATCTTTCATGACTTCGATCCATTTAACAAAGTTTTGACATGATTTTGCTTGACTAACAATTATAGGATCATCTTCCAACCCCATGTCAAAATCATGTTTTTAGAGATAAACGACATAGTCATCAAAAATCGCATTTCTCCTTTCTCTGTTGGATCTTCTTTTAGGCACTTCAACTTGAGGTTGTTGAACAAGAGGTGATATCATTATGTTATCTACAAAATCCTGATTCACATGTTGAGAAACATTTGAAGCTGATATCATTGTGTTCTCTATGTAATCCTAATTTACAGGCTGAAAAATATTTGGTAAAGTGACCATATCATTTTCAGTAATAGAATTAATATCATCAAATACCTCTTCAAATACAATTTGTTTGTTTTGATTGTTCCCTCCATAATCAGCGTCCTAAATAAATTTGGCATTCGCTATCATGAAAAAGGATCTGTTTGAGGGGTCATAAAATTTAAAACCACTCGACCTTTCAGAGTAACCCACAAAGTAACAACTAATAGTTCTTGAATCTAGTTTCTTTTCATTAGGCTTGTAAGCCTTGCTTCAGCTGCACATCTCCAGACATGTAAGTGCCTAATATTAGGCTTCTTACCAGTCCACAACTCGTATGGGTTTTAGTTACCGATTTGCTCAAAACTCTGTTTAGTATATAAACTGTAGTTTTTAACGCTTCTCCCCAAAGTGATACAGGTAAAGAAGAATGACTAATCATACTTCTTACCATATCTTTTAGAGTTTAATTTCGTCTTTCAGATACACTATTTGACGTGGAATTTCTGGCATGGTGTATTGAGGTACAATTCCACACTCTGATAGATACTTTGCAGAAGGTCCTGGACGTTGTTCACTTGAACCATCATATCTACCGTAGTATTCTCCTCCACGATTAGATTTGACAACCTTAATTTTTTTGCCTAATTGAGGTTCAACTTCGGCTTCGAAAATTTTAAAAATATCCAAAGATTGTGACTTCTCGTGAATTAAATAGATATAGCCATAGCAGGAGTAATCATCTATAAAGTTGATAAAATATTGTTGACCATTCCATGAAGCTGTAGGCAAAGGACCACAAATATCTGTATGTATCAACTCTAAAGGTTTCTTACTCCTATAAGCACCTATTTTCCTTGTATTCATTTGTTTTCTCTTGATGCATTCTATACAAATCTTCAAATCTGAAAGATCAAGGGAATCAAGAATTCCTTTAGACACAAGTCTTTTTATTCTTTGTTTGAAATATGACCTAATCACTTATATCATAACATTGATGAATTCTCATTTATTAATATGCATTTAGTACCAAAATTACTATAATGCAGGTTTTCATTATTGTACGAGGCTTGACAGTTTAATTTATATAATTTATCAATCAAAATACCTGTTCCAATAATACTAGAGTTCAGAGAAATACTACCACTTCCATTTCCTATAGAATAATTATATCTAGATTTGTCCAAACAAGAAATAGAAATTAAGTTCCGTCTAAATAATGGTACAACAAATATTTCCTCTAATTCTAAATAGAAACCAGTATCTAATAGAATTCTAAAGACACCAATAGCCTCCACAGCTGCCTTATTTCCATTGCCTACATAGATGTATCTTTCAGCATCAATTGATTCGACTCCTTAGGCAATCCTGCATAGTGGTACTTACATGAGTAGTTGCACCCGAATCTATCCAC
>DF361345.1:29734-58971 GCA_000787875.1 Solanum virginianum | reverse complement strand
CTGGGGCGCCCAAACGGGTGCCAGTCACGGCCCATAGGTTGGGACGTGACAACAAAACTATCCATCTGTCCAACCTCTGCTAAACAAATATTGATTCACGGCAAAGTTTATTCATTACTCTAATAGATTGAATGGATTAAATTTGTAATAGCATGTGCACTGAAAACAAAATAATCAAAAAACAGAAAACCAGAAGAAAACAAAAATAAAGTTGGTTTGGATTTATTTTCGATGAAAACCAAACCATGAAAATTTCTACTCTGAGGCAGCCAACATTGTTCCTCTCTAGAAGACGATAGCGCTCCTCTTTCAATGATTGACACTAATCTTTCTGTCTGACAATCTATGCCTCTCCTCTCTGTAGTGATCCATCACTTTTCTCGGAAAAAGAAAGATAGGGAGATGCAAGATTATTGGGGAAAGAGTACAGATATTGCATCATCACAAAAACAACGATGGAGAGTAGATCAAAAGTCTAGTGCATCGCCATGCTTGTGCCAGTGTCAATGAACTCCCGCATTCCTGAATAAGTTGGGATCATACATATGAAACCTATATATTCATCCCCCTTTGTTCACATACATAGAGACATCAGGGAAGCAGTAGAAGGATAGATAAAGTGGAAAGCTGACAAAGCCAACAAGAAATCTAGAAAACAAACCCAGCAAGTATATTTTAGTGTACCAGGCAAGAAAGGAATCACAAATGTTTTGATAGGATATCAACTCCAAACCATTTGGTGGAAGCTAAATGCCTTTAATATCTTTTTACTTTTTAGTTAGAACACTCCTTCCCCTGTAAATGATGTTGGCTCCCTCCTAGATTTCATCAGTTCACTGTAAATACATACATAATTATAGCTGAAGTTTTGAAGCTACCCAGACAAATAACTTTAAGGCATAACAGATAAATACACACCTTTTCAACAGCCAAATAAACACCCCAACTTTGAGAATGTACATCTAGGCACCTCAACTTGGTTTACGTTGCCCCCATAACATGGCATGTTGCACGTGTTTATGAGGCCAACTTAATCAAGTTTAAGTGTTAAGGCCAAGTTAAGGTGTCTACCTCTAGAAGAGAGCAATACAAAAAGGTTTGAAACCAATGCCTACAACTTATAAATACATCAGAAACTAACACAAAGCCCAAACTGATAAGAATTGGCCTGCTTCAGCATAGTATCTTCAGTTTCTATTTTATTTGAAATAATGTGGAAACAGAATTCTTACAGCAATGATCTGGCATTAGTTTGATAAGAACATATCCACTTCGAATAAGAAGCAACAACCTCTGCGGCTGATTTATATACCTGGAACAACCACCAAAGAAATGGAACATAATTAAAGAAAGGGGGAGGTCAATCAAAAGGTACTAATCATTGTCATAACTCAAACCTAATGAAGCAAATAGTTGGTCCAGAATCTGTCTGCAAAATTTTTAGTATCTTTCTCTTTCTTCCTAAATACTTCATCCATTCTCGCATCCCCCTTTTGCGACAATGATAAGCGAAAGAAGAAAAATTGAGTAAGATAATACATACAAGTCTCATGAAGCCCTTAGCATCATTCTGTGGCCTACTAGATAAAATTGTCACCAAGTGAATAACAAATGAGAAATCAATGTCTTGGGCCTCCGTCATGATAACTTCAGCTATCTGAAAAAGAAAAGAAATCACACAGTGAACTTCCTAGCATAACATTATTTTAATAAATTAACAGTAGATAAAAACATAATCAGTAAAGTGATCACTAACAGAGAAAAAACATGATTTGAACATGCACCGAACATGTGAAAGCCAAAGAAGATGAAGAAAGCACAAAACACTCATGTTAAATTACTTGCTCTTCTATAATCAAATCATGCAGCACAGTCAAAAGAGGATTGTTGAAAATCTAAGTTGCTCGGACTCTTCATTTTCGCTGCCACACCCGTGTTAACACAATGTGGGTGTGGGATCCGTACCCGATCTGATCAACTAGTTTTGAGTACTTTGTGCTAGCATGATGGACAACTCACAAATCATGAACTAATGGTGAATGATTGTATACATTAATGTTGTAAAAAAGTGTAATTATGGAGATTTATTGTAGTAATCATACAAATAAATATTATAATAGCATAGCAGATTTGGAGGGATATAAATGGTTGCTTTAGAGGATTAGAATAGGAAAACAGATCTTTAGGAATGTGTAATGTGTATACTCTTTATATAATGAAAATACTATCACTTGGAGAGACATTCAGCAAAAATCTTGGACATGTTATCAGAGTCTTCTCTTGGTTGTCTTGTTTCATATAGTTCATCTATGGTTCTTTCCAAATTTTTTTTTTAAATCGTGGTTTTAGGCAGCTAATGAACAAAGCAAGCGAGATCAATTTTTGATGAAATTACGCTCTGACTTTGAGACTGATAGCTCTAGCTTGATGAACCATGAACCCTCTCCTTCTTTGGATGATTGTTTCAAGGAATTACTTCGTGAAGAGCAACACCTCGTCACAGAAAACGCTTTCACGAAAGAAAATCATGTCCCTGCTGCATTTGCTGCTCAAGGTAAAGGAAAGAGCAGGGATACTACTAGAACTCAATGTTAGAGTTGCAAGGAATATGGTCATATTGCTAGTACCTGTGGCAAGAAGTTTTGTAATTATTGTAAACAACAAGGACACATAATCAAAGTGTGTCCCACGCACCCTCAAAATCATAAGGTCAATGCCTTTCAAGCTGGGATAAATGGTTCCACAATTGATAACTCAACTTCAGGACAAGTTCTTACTCCAGAAATGGCACAACAAATGATCGTGTCACCCTTTCCAGCATTAGGACTACAAGGTAATGATGTTAAATCTAATTTTTGGTTTGTTGCTTCGGGTACTTCCAATCATATGACCAACTCAACGAGCATAGTATCAAGGTCCATCACAAATTGCCAATACGAAGGTTGGGGACATTACTCCAACTTTCAAGGATGTTGTTTCACCAAAGCTTTCAACAAGTCTTATTTCAGTTGGACAATTAGTAGATAACAATTGTGATGTGAATGTTTCTCGTAATAGTTGTCTTGTGCAGGATCAGGTGCCGGGGACGACAATCGCGAAGAGGCCTAAAGTTGGACGATTGCTTCCTATACACTTTTCCATTCATCCTGTTCTATCTTTTGCTTGTACTTCTACCACTAGTAAGATAGATTTGGCATAAGCATCTAGGACATCTAAATTCTATTGTCGTGTCTCAGTTATCAAATTCTGGTTTGTTAGAAATAAAAATCAACTTTCAGTTGCTTCCATTGATTGTCCTGCTTGTAAATTAGGCAAAAGTAAAACTCTTCCTTTTCCTAATTTTGGTAGTCGTGCAACAAAGTGTTCTGATATCATTTATAATGATGTTTGGGGTATTTCACCAATTGTTTAGTATGCTCATTTCAAATACTTTGTGACATTTATAGATCGTCATAGTCAGTTTACATGGGTATATTTTCTTCAATCCAAATCTGAGGTATTTTCTATCTTAAAGACTTTTTTGACTTACATTGAGACTCAATTTTCTACGTACATCAAATTATTAAGTTCTGGTTCTGGTGGAGAATGTGTCTTATAAATTCAAAAATTTCTTGCTTGAGAAAGAAATTGTATCACAACAATCTTGCCCACATATGCAACAACAAAATGGAGTTGTAGAGAGTAAAAATTGCCATCTTCTAGATGTCACTCGTACTTTATTGATTGAGTCATCTGTCCCATCTAAATACTTGGCGGAAGTTGTCTATTGTTGCCTATTTAATTAAATAATAGACTGCCATCTAAAGTGCTAAATTATGAGTCTCCATACCTTCGTCTTTATCACCAAAATCCTAATTATAAAAAATTTCACACATTTGGTTGTGTTTGTTTTGTGCATCCGTCTCCTCCTCAGCGCAATAAACTTTCTATACAGTTAACTAAATGTGCTTTTATAGATTATAGTACTTCACATAAAGGTTTTGTTTGCTATAATTCATTTTCTGACCAATTTTTAATTTCTACAAATGTTGTTTCTTCGAGAATCAATATTTCTTTGAATCTTCTTTTTCTCCTCTTCTTCATACTTCTAAGGATTTATCATCTTATTTTAAGCGGTTCAAACCAAAATTTGTGTATGAACGATGTCGGCCAACTACCCATCCCGAAATTGATCCGCCACGTGAAACTGCAGCACAACTAAAATATGAGAATTCTTCGAGATCTGATCCTGTTGAGCCTACTTGGCATCTGCTCGAGTATCTCGTACTCCCAATTGGTATGGCTTTTCCTCTACTTTATCCAACATTTCTATTCCAACTTGTTACTCACAAGCTTCCAAGCATGAATGTCGGCAGAAAGCAATGGAGGAAAAACTTTAGGCTCTTGAAGAAAATAACATATGGATTATTGTTTCATGTCCTTCAAATGCCCGCTCAGTTGGATGTAAATGGGGCTATTTAATTAGACTTCATTCTAATGAAACTCTTGATAGGTACAAAGCTTAATTGGTTGTTCTTGGTAATAGACAGGAGTATGGCATGGACTATGAGTTAGACTTTTGCACCCATAGCAAAAATGACTACGTTGCGAACTATTATTGCCATTGTCGCTGGCCTCTTTATCAAGTGCATGTCAAAGATGCTTTTCTCCAAGGTGATCTTAAAGAAATTTACATGAAACCTCCAACTAGTTTGTTCTCAGCACCTACATCAGATGTATGTAAGTTGAAGCAGTCATTGTATGAATTAAAACAAGCTCCTAAAGCTTGGTTTGACAACTTCCAATCTACTTTGCTATAGTTTTCTTTTGAACAGAGCAAATATGACTCATCTTTACAACAACAACATCATACCCAGTGGAATCCCACAAGTGGGGTCTGGGGAGAGTAGAATGTACGCAAACCTTACCACTACCTCATAGAAGTAGAGAGGCTGTTTCCTGGGAAAAATATGACTCATCTTTATTTCTTCGAAAAACACCTATAGGTTGTGTTCTTCTTTTGGTGTATGTAGATGATATTATAGTTATAGTTACCAATTCTTCATAAATCACTAGCCTCTAACAACAACTTAAAGATTCTTTTCATATGAAAGATCTTGGTACTCTTACATATTTCTTAGGTTTAGAAGTTCATAATGATGCATCATAGGTGTTTCTAAACTAACACAAATATACTCAGGATTTGATTTCTTAGGTTGGTCTTCAGGATTCCTATTCTGTAGATACTCCATTAGAATTAAATGTTAAGCATCGTCGTAAGAAAGACGGTCTTCTTCTTGATCCAACTATATATCAACAATTAGTTGGGAGTCGAATTACCTTACTATTACTCGGCTAGATATCTTTTTTGCAGTTCAACTAGTCAATTTATGCAAGCTCTCCGACATCTCCACTTGGTGGTTGTTCATCGCTTCATTCGGTATCTTCTAGGAACATCTACTCGTGGATTTATTCTTTCCTGGTGGTTCTCCTATTTGTCTTACTGCTTTCAGTTCAGTCATTGATTGGTGCATGTTTCTTGGAGATTCATTGATATCTTGGAAGAGTAAGAAGCAAGATCATGTGTTAAAATCTTAAACAGAGGTTGAATATCAACCCATGTCTACTGCTTGCTCGAAGGTTGTATGGCTTGCTGAGATTGGATTTTCTCAAACTCATCCTACTCTCCACGCTGACAATACTTGTGCTATTCATTGCTACTAATCCAATTTATCATGAGAGGACCAAAAACATCGAAGTATGTTGTCATTATATACGAGAAGTTGTAGATAGAGTCATTACTCTTCCACATGTCCAGTGATCTTCAAATTGCTGATGCGTTTACAAAATCCATGGCACGACAATGCCATCAATTGCTAGTAGGCAAATTGATGCTTCTTGCTCCACCAGGATCAATTTTGAGGGAGGATGTTAGTATGATGGACAACTCACAAATCATGAACTGATGGGGAATGATTGTAGACATTAATGTTGTAAATACGTGTAATTATATAGATTTGTTGTAGTAATCATATAAATAAATATTATGATAGCATAGCAGGTTTGGAGGGATAGCGTAGCAGATTTGGAGGGATTTAAATGGTTGATTTAGAGGGATAGAATAGTTGATCTATAGGGATAGGAAAACGGAACTTTAAGGATGTGTAATGTATATACTCTCTATATAATGGAAAGACTCGAACTTTGAAAGGCATCCAACAAGAATCTTGACAGTTTGACCAAATTAGAGGGAGAAGTTTTGGACAGATTCAACGATTTATATAATCAAAACTAATACTAAGGTTCAATTGAAGAAATGGAATACCTTTTATATATGAAATTTCTATTTTCAAAGCCTTTCCTTTTATCTTCCTTCATGATTCTCCTCTTGATCAATATTTTTCTCCTCAAATTTTCCACATAATATCTCATAATTTAAGTTTTATAACTCTATTTATAGATATTTGAATTATCTTTAGCCAAATCCCTGCTCCTGTATCCATACATGGATACATATCCCCGAATTTTAAAAGTTTGATCATAGAGGATCCGACCTCCAGATCCGCACCTGTATCGAACACCCACACCAGAGTCCGAGCAACTTAGCTGAAAATAGCAAGAATTCAAGAATGAAAAAGATCTCAGAAAATACAAGTACATGATCACAAACTACAGCTGAAAATCAAGTACCTACTACAACAAAACAAAAAAATGTAAAGAAGGATTTGCTTAGGGATATTTTGAGGAAACAATGTGATCACAAAAGAGCATACAAAGGAAGGAGTGACTTCAATCACTTACTATTACATCATAAGATTGTTCAATGGTTGCGTACCTGGCACAGACAAAGATCTGATGTGGAGCAGGAGAGAAGAGAGTTCGCAGCAACATCTCAAGAAAATAATGATTGTATGCATTTGTATCTCTAATTATTTAGAAACATTTCATGAAAAAACTTATAAATATATATATTAATTTATTTTTATGATGGTGGTGTCCTAGCCAGCTTGAGCACACCTAGGATGCTTTGTATTAGTTTCAAGAAACGAAAGAAAGTATAAATAAGATTTTGAAGTGATTCCAACAATGATAAAGTATTGAACAAAAAATTGGTTTCAAAAATAAGAAAAAGGCTTGTTACTATCTTTCGGTATTTGGAGTCACAATGTGCAAGAAACGTACCTTTTCATTTAAGATGAATAATGACCTGAATTTATTAGTTGAAATAGAAAAATCAGGTGATAAGCCTAGCAGTGCACTAGTGACGTGTCAGAAGGAGTTCACTATTTAAAGATCTTTAGGTGTTTAAGTATCTTGAGATGCACAGGAGATGAGCTGGGAAGTTAAAACCATCTTACACACTTGTTACTTGGGCAGTGTAGTCTGAAACTTCATGTCTACTCCAACTAGTAATCATTGGGAGACTTTGAGCCAAACCTTGTATCACTTCAAAGGAACACCTGTCATAGTCTGTTCTATAGAAACCACTTGTGTGTTCTAGATGCAGATCAGATGGGATCTAAAGCTTTCTTGAGAACACGAGGATACAGGTCTTGGAGATAATTCAGTGTAGTGTAAAAAGTAGCGGTAGTCCTCTGATCTAGTGTTGAATCAAAGTAATGAGCTATGTCACAAACCAAGTGCGAGGTAATGTAGATATGCAGTTGATAGATGAGATTAGTCTCAAGATCACTCAACCTCTTAAGTTGTAGCGTGACAATCATGATGCTTTCTATGATGCTTCTAATTTGTCCCTTCACAGGGTAGGAGTAAGGTTGCATAAGCAGACCGCACTTGTGAGATTTCACTAGATATGTTGTTGGTAACAAAAAAAATATAACAGAAGATTGTCTCGATGAGACATATCATGACAGGAGAACAGTTAGGTGATATCTTCACAAAAGGGCTGCATGGAGCTCTAGTTAACTATGTCTAACTAATAAGAGACAAGTACCTACAATTATGCCAACATTATTGTTCATTGGGTATTTTGAGCATATTGGGAGTTCTAGAGCTCAAAATGGGATCCTTGTTGCACTCCTCTCAATTTAATAAGGTGGTTAGTTTTCAAACCTCAATTCAGCATTCTCTCCTGATTTTTTTTGTCTGGTTTTGTCTCTATCCATAAATTTCTTGAAGAACATTGAAATTTTCTTCATTTGAACTTTGTTTTTGATGAAAAAGGTATAATTAGGATCCTTATATTATAGATAAATTGATTTTGGTATAAACATGTTGATTCATCAATTATTTTCATCATATTAACCGCATATAGTTTGGAATCTTTACGATAAAGGTAAAATTTGATAAATTGAGGATTTCGAGGTCATTTTTAGCTCTAGTTATTATGAAATTTCATATTTGAACTTTTCTAAACATTGGTAAGGTATTTTTCCAGAAATATTTCAGATTTGAGTCGGAGTCTCGAATGGGGCATTTGGGGTTTTTGTTCAAGAACTCAAGTTTAATTAAAATGGTGATTGTGAATAGATTTCAACTTCGTCTTTGAAACGATTTTCGCCAATGGATTTTTAACACCTTGATAGACATTTTTATGAAAAATTTTCCGATTTTAACCTCATTTTTCAATATTGGATTTTTGAGACATTTTGCCCATTTTTCCAAGATTTCATGATTTTGACATCATTAGTCTTGGAATTTAATTGTGAATCATCATTTGAATAGATTGTGGTGTTTTTCGGATACAAATCGGAAAGTTAAAGACTCAAATTTTGCCCATTTTTCCAAGATTTCATGATTTTGACATCATTAGTCTTGGAATTTAATTGTGAATCATCATTTGAATAGATTGTGGTGTTTTTCGGATACAAATCGGAAAGTTAAAGACTCAAATTTTGCCCATTTTTCCAAGATTTCATGATTTTGACATAATTAGTCTTGGAATTTAATTGTGAATCATCATTTGAATAGATTGTGGTGTTTTTCGGATACAAATCGGAAAGTTAAAGACTCAAATTTTGCCCATTTTTCCAAGATTTCATGATTTTGACATAATTAGTCTTGGAATTTAATTGTGAATCATCATTTGAATAGATTGTGGTGTTTTTCGGATACAAATCGGAAAGGAATGACTCAAGTGTTGAAATGATTTTCTGATTTACCGAGGGTGATGGATTCCTAAACCTTGTTAAGTTCATTGAACCTTGTTTTTTTCTTATTGTGTGTTGGTGAGTAATAGGGTAGCAGGCTAATGGGTTAGTGAGGCTAGAATGATGTCTGGCCTAGTGATATAGTAGGTTGGTAGGAGTAGTCAGTTTTATCCTATGTTGCCATTATCCGTCTTATATTTGTTACTTTTTTGTTAACTTTTTTATTGTTACTTTTTCATATTTACATACTATCATTTGTTTTAATTATTAGTCGTTCCTTCTTTTTCTATTCTTTCCCTTTTTTTTCATATCTAGTATTTTCTGCTTATGGGGCTTGATTCTCGAGACGAGAGTTTCCCGAAAACAACATCTCTATCTCTATGATGTAGTGGTAAGGTCTGCGTACATTTTACCCTCCCTAGACCCCACTTGTGGGATGACACTGGGTATGTTGTTGTGTTGGGAGTAATAGGGATTCCGAAATGGGTGAATTGTTCATGAAACAACTTAACAAAAGTGACGAGGTAATAAAATGGTTATATGGTAGTATGTAATTACTTGATTTGGTGTATACTTGTTGATGTTACTTTGAGTATTAAGAAATGTTGGTTGATGATATTGATCCTTATATTGAGATATTGATTATGTGATCCCCATTGATAAGAATTGTGAATTATGATATTGAAATAAGTGTTGTATAATCTTGATATTGTGGTGAAATTTTTGAAGAATACTAGTAAAAATATTGACTTTAGATAAGCTTTCTTGAATGATGATGATAAGTTCATTGTTGAAAACTTGAGAAAGAATGTGATATTACTAGCGAATGGCTCAATTGATGATGATTCTATTGTTGAAAGAATTATGAGATTGATTGACTTGATTATTGAATATATGAATTGTGTGGACTCTTTGCATACTCTCATGTGTATTTGAAAGTGATTCTTCTGTCAAAATGAAACATTGATTAAGTCCCACTATTGATGAAAAGTCAATGGAAAACGATTTTGGCTAGATTGAGTATGAGATTGAGAATAAGACCGAGGTCTCTTCTAGCAATGATGATTGTTACATGATCCATGTGTCACCTTCATAGGTTCCGGTATGATTACATTAGCAAATGTGTATCCTAAGACAGGCTTGCATCATAATTACTTGACATCGTATTATATCATTTGCACTTCATTACATACCATTTGATTTAATTGGATTAATGTGAATACTTGTATGGAGTGAGATTTGATGGTTAATTCTATACGTGTAAATTGTTGACAACGATCTGATGATATACTATATACTTGTATTATGGATATGTATATTCTATATACTAATTTTTCTAAGTGTAGATTGTAGTTATGGAGGCTTCATTAGAGTGGAAGGCCTACTTGTGTTCTTTGTTCCCTAACTGAGTTTATATTTTCTCGATGGGTACCGTGTTGTCTGATACTCACCCTGCTTCTATACTTGTGTGTAGGTTGTGTGCGCTGGTCAGATTGATGCTCCTCTCTTATTTTGGACCAAGTCTTGAGATAATCTGAGAGGTAGCAGCTTGACCATTTCAATGGACTCTTCAGACTTCTATCTAGTTACTGTTTTTGTTATAGTTGAGAATCAAAGACATTTCATAATTATATATTTTTTTCCAAATTCTATTGTAGTAGAGACTTGTACATGTTACACCAGTCTTGGGTTGGTTTTTAATTTGTGGACCCTTTTATACTTATTACTTATCCTTATATATTTAGATTATTACTTCCACTTTATCTTCTAAATTATTGTGTTATATCTTGTTTATGTTAACTTGTCTTGGTAGGTTAAAGGCAAGTGTCATCACACCTGATTTCGGTTCATGACAAATAATCATCTTTTTAATGGAGTATTTTATAAACTAGATGTAGATATTGTGTTTGCACAAATTGACATGACCATGACAACTATTGCATGTACAGAAGATATATAGGTTTATCGCAATTGGATATGACACATGTAATGACATAGAGGTACTAAGGGATATCACATTTTCTTTACAGGTGTATTAGATAGATCTAGCGGAGGAAAAAAAACGCCAGGTGAAAGGAGATATGGAAGTTTGAAGCTCAATTTTACTATTAACAGCTATAAAGACATTTCCATCAGTTTAACAGAGAAGTGTTTATCTGCACCATTTTACGGAACATATCAACAACTTATTCAGCTTTAGCAAGTCTATTCAAACACATAATTGTTTATTCATAGATTTAGCCAAAATAATAAGAAGTGCTTTTCAACAGTAAGGGGTTGTTTGGTACAAAAATTAATAACGCAAGGATTAGTAACGCAGGGATTAGCAATACAGAGATTAGTAATGTAGGGATTATTTGTTTATCAAGTGTTTGGTTCATTACCTCCCATTTAATTTTGTGCTTGGTTTATAACTCTACAAAAAACTTCTTTCCAATTATATCCTTGAATTATTATGGAATTTTCTATATCATGTAATTGGGTCAAAATAGATTATTTTATTGTGACTTCTAACTAGCTAGGAGAACAACAATTTTGTCGTAATGTTTGTTATTTTCTCACTTGAATTATTTGAGGATAAATAATTGTAATCTTAATAAATTAATCACTCATAAAACGCTAATTTTCAATTTAATAGAGATATACAATCTACTTTTAAAATCGAAAAGATGGTAAACAATTGTAAAAATAATAAACCATCTATATTTACACATAAAAAGTTGCTAGTTTTAATATGGAGTTTATATCGTAAAAGGTCACTTAACTATGAGAATTTATCTAACATAAG
This sequence comes from Solanum virginianum, assembly GCA_000787875.1. Classification (NCBI taxonomy): domain Eukaryota; kingdom Viridiplantae; phylum Streptophyta; class Magnoliopsida; order Solanales; family Solanaceae; genus Solanum; species Solanum virginianum. The sequence goes on along the minus strand of DF361345.1, from coordinate 47,094 downwards.
TCATTGCTCTTTGTTTTGTGTCGATAAAATCACTTAATTAGGTCTTTGTATCAACAAAATCACTCAATTAAGTGAATTATAAAAAGAAATTGACATGACAAAATATTTTTTGTATATTGTATATTATGTAAATATGAACCCATAAATTAATAAAATTTAAGAATTTGACATGGTAAATCTATTCATTTTTTATATTTTGCAAATATGAACCCACAAGTAAATAAAATTTGTAAACTAATTTATTTAAATAAATTTACTAGTACAAAATTACAAATATAAAACATAAAATCAACAAAATAAAAAAATGTAAAAGAATTTAAGTGATATTTTTATCTTTATATATCTAATCCCATGGTATAAAATAGAAAGTATTAGCTAACACCACCAAATGGAAGGTATTAGTTAATACCATGTAGGGTTGTATTAATTAATACATGGATTAGTTATACACAGGAATAAAATCCTATCAAACATAGTATTAAATAATACCACACATAATGCATGGACTATTTTGTCTAATACCTCCTACCTAACGGACCCTAAGTGCTTAAAAAACTACTTAGATTAAGCTAAACCAAATAAACTAAGTAAATAATCCTCCCTCTAACTTAAGCTTTCAGATGAGATGGTCACACAATTAAATATTAGAAAAAAAATTCCTTTTGTGATGGTTTTTATAAAGATAGATAAACTATAACATATCCAGTGGAATCCCACAAGTGAGGTCTGGAAACCATTGATACATGGGTAGCATAAATTCATGATTATACAAATGTTGGAAACCATTTGGTGATTTAGTAAAATAACTTCAAATTATTAATAAAATATATTTGGACATTTACTTGAGGGTTTATTTAAGGAAAAATTCAAACACGTAATGTAAGATGAAGTAAATATTTTGACAGAGATTTCAGTTAATGGGATTTTATTGTCAAAAATGTCATAGGAAGAGATCAACAACAACATACCCAGTGAAGTCATAGGAATAGATCATGACCTTAAATTTGTCAAACAATTTTATGAGGATACCTTGAATAAAAATGCCACCAGGTATAATTCAACTTCTAATTATTACACAATTCAGCTTTGGACTACAAGAACTTGGTTTTAAAAACACTATTTTAGCACTTCCAAATACAGAAAATAAGTGATTAATAATTTTCATTAACGACAGTTTTAAGCATACAAGCTTTATAACCAGATATAAGTGGGATCTGCTTTCACCTAGTGCATAGATGCAATTAAAAGTAGTGTTAACTACAACTATTGAGCCTTTGCCTCTAGCTGCATGAGTTCATACTGCATCGAAAATAGCGTCAATGTTCTATGCTGTTAAGTACTAAGCATTCTCACTGTTCTGATACACTTTTACCTCACAATGCTACACATATCAATAACAGGAGTATAGACAATCATCCAGCAGATATTGTCTCATTAGAATCATGTTTCCAACTCTACCGAAAAAAAGATGACGAAAACTATTCAAGGCTGATTGCTGCAATATCAGTTATAAATATAAAATATGCTGTTGTTCCTGCGATTTTGAGAAAGGGATTCATGGTTTATTTTCTCTTCTGTTTGTCTTTTATGTTTTTCCTTCTCATTTTCTGCTTTAGATTCTGACCTTGTCCAAATGCTAATAAGTAAAACCCAGAGTATAATGAAGCATTAAGTATGAGATAAGAGCAGAACAATGCATATGTTACTGCAAAGGTTTTGGTTCATAGTGCTAACCGCATTAAGTGCAAACATTTTGGCTTCCACTTCCTTCCAAGGAATATGTACACTGTTACTGGGCCAACCTCCAAGGAAGATCTGGTATTGAATACAAAAGCAAAAGTCATTTGACTATTTGAAAGCCTGTCAAAAGGTTTAAAGAAAAAAAACTTGTAAAGGGAAACAACCAAATAAGATCATTATTTAGCAGTAAATGCAAAATATGATAAGGAGATGCTGGGTAGAAAACTAAATATGGATAGTTCTTGCATATTTCTGTTTTAGTTAAACATGATAAGGATGGTGCCAGTTATTGATAGGATGAGAAGGAAGAGGTGTGACAGACTTGAACAACCAAGAAAATACAAGTGTGAAGCAAATATATATATATATATACACACACGTCCCATCAAAAGAAATTGTTGTTTCTCTGGTTAGGTTCAAATTACAATCAGTTGGTATATTTCTACAATTATCTGGTCTAGCTTTTTGAGTCAAGAATGGAAACTAAAGAAAAAACTGTGCAGGAATTTCCAGGATTATACTATGGCTGCTAGTGAAAAGAATTATTGAAATTAGAAACAAATATTACCAAACTTGAACAAAGATAAATAGTCAATAGAACAATCTCAAACATGGAGTAGTTCTCAAATGAAGTTGGTCTTATTTCATTACCATAGGCAACACATGTTTCCAAATTTAAAATGATTATTGAGCATCATTATACCAAGAGCTTAAATAATTTTTGCTATATCCCTGTTAGTTTCAGATCCTTGACTTCCCAAGTGACCTCACAAGGTACCTTCCAATCGTATAACATTGAAAGTCCACCAAACCCTCTACCTTTAAAAGATGGACATCCTCAAATCGGCAGTGTCACCCCTACAACATTACGTATCATCCCTTCTCAACTGGGTGAAACCAGCCTTACAAGGTCAAAAAAACTGGTAAATATACATCAGACTCTTTACTTCCGAGTGAAAGTAAGACACAAGATACAAACAGAAGCCCAAGATAATGCAATCTTCTTGAACTTACACCTCAAGTTTTCACCAAAACTGTGACATATCCAGTGGTCACAGTAAATGAAACATCCTATCAAAAAGAAAAGCTAAAAATGATTTACAAACATAGATAAGAAAGGTTACTTTAGTGATAACAATTGTAAAACCCCGTGGGGTTTGGGGAGGACGGGTGTATGCAAACTTTACTCTTACCTTTGTGGGGTAGCGAGGTTTTTATATACCCTCCACTCAAGAAAATCATTTTTCAGAACAATTTTTAAGAGATACAAGAGCAAAACGCTGTGATTTAAATACTGAAGGAAGAAAAATACTGACGACAAAAATAATGACAACTAAAGTCAAAGAAACAACAGTAATAATAGAATTAAGAATAAGATAATGTTGATAAAGGAACAGATAGGTGCTCCAAACTAGAACCCTGCTCTACCACCAGAAAAAGAGATTCCACGACTATCTACTAATCATCTACCCTAATCCTCCATGCTCTCCTATCTATAGTCATATATGCACTGAGCTGAAGACGACTCATGTCTTGTCTAATCACCTTGATTCTAGACGAAAGCACGGAGTACCCAGTATTTTGTAAGGTGGACAGCTTATTACCATGTAAATTAGGAGTCCTAAGCCTCATCATGTAGAAGATGGGCTTCGAGTTAGATGAAGATGGATCAAACACTACATCTCTACTGTTAAATTCTCAGCATTAGTGAATAACAGCAATTCGTGGCGATTTTTGAGAGGGCTACGGCGCGGAGATCCCTTATCTCCCATGTTGTTCATTCTAGCTATGCAGACAATTAGTAGGACCGTGGATAAAGTTTTGACATGCAATAACTTGAGGAGTTTCACCAGTTCACTGGGAGGAAATAGTAGCGTTGAGGTCTCACTTTCAAGCACCGACTTGCAGCACAAAAAAGTTGGGAAAACTTCAAAGAAACTTTTATAGAATTTAACAGATGAGGTAAAGAAGTTTCATTTGGTAAGATGGGAGACTGTCATGACTCCCAAGTGCTAGGTTGGCCTAAGGATTAAAGATTAAGGGTGTTCAATTAAGCCTTACAGGAAAAATGGTTAACGAGATTTGGGATTAAGGAACATGCTTTTGGGGGAGACAACTTGTAGTAGATAAAAGTGTGGAAGAAAAAAAATATCACTTCACCTTTCGAATGCGGTTTGAGGAGATATATTATGAAGAGATAGGAAGAGTTTAGTGCAACTATGATATTTCAAGCTGCTCATGGGAGTATGGTCAGACTTTGGGGCCATGATGTTCTTCCTCAAGATCAATCTGTAGTACTGATGGAATTTCATCGAAAATTCAACACATCACAGGAGACTCGTTGTGCATTATGTTTTCAAATATCTACAAAATTCATGTCAGAAGGATGTGACTGGCCAACATGTTTGAATATTATAAGATGGACACATGCTTTGGAATTAAAGGATCAAAAGGAACTTTCAAGATTTGGAGATGGTAGAATTCCAAAGTCTAATTGATTTACTTCATAAATAATATATACGACAATGGGGCAATAATGGAGTATTCTCGGTTAGATCCTATTATGAAAATCTTTTGAATAGGGAGGAGGTGGACTTTCCATATAGGGTGATTTGGATCCCCAAGGTGCCGAGGAAGTTCCTCCTCGAAAATGTAGTGTTTTTTGACTATGCTTTTTTTTTTACTTGCACTGGGTGTCCGAGTCTCTTAGAGCCTCGACTAATCCCGGGGGTGCACAAGCCCTCGGCAAGTGTTTTTTAACTATGTTAGCAACTAAAAGAGTGATCATGACAACGGAGAATGTGAGGAAGGTCACTTTTGTCAATTGTTGTTTATGCGCAACGGTGGGGGTGAAGCTATCGACCATCTCCTCGTTCATTGTCCATTGGCATAGAAATTATGGTGGGAGAATTATATGATTTGGAATTTTATGATCCATGCTAGATATGATAAAAGAGGTTTTGGCGTGTTAGAGTTATGAAAGTAGGAGAAGACGTAGCGCAGGAAATTTTGCATCGTTAGCTCATATGTGCGTAACTTGGAGGGAAAGAAGAGCTTTTGATAGAGTGGAGATGAGCTTTAATAAGCAATAGTACTCTTATTTCCTTTTGGCGCACTCATAAGATTTCTTATGTATGTATATCGGGTGTTGTTCGTCTCAAACATCAATAAAAGTATTATCATATTAAAAAATACAATCAAAGGAAAAAAAAAAAGGAGAAAAAAAAAAAAAAGGAGAAAAAAAAAAAAAAGGAGTAAAAGAAAAATGAAAAAAGTTCCAAAGAGAAGAGAAAGGAGAGATACAGAAAACCTAGGGAAGCATATTGTAATTTTTAATCTGCAAATTCTTAAAGTCACTTCTTGAATAATAGGGAAGACTGGAAAAAATGAAAATTGTATTGGTAGTCTTCATTCATGGAATCCATTTTTAACTTGCCGGTTATCCATTCTTTAAAAAAATAATAATCCATTTTTTATAATGAGTTAAATAAATCATTTCTAAAGGGAAGGTTAGTCAAGAATGGATGGCAGCTGTGCCAGCATAATTGCTTATTATTAAAATCACTAAGGCACCGACTAGTGGGAGCACTCATGAAGGCAGTCAGAAGCATGCTTCAGCGATGGGTACGATAGTGGAAGCCTCTGCGGAGGCTGCTTTCTCTATAAACCACACAGATGATGCCGATGATGAAGCTGATTACTTGCGGTCTCTTTCACTCCCGACCCTTGACCTTTCCCTCGTTGCTTCATGAATCCTCCACTCATGGCTCTCCAAGGTCTAAATGCTCCACTCCTTTGAGTAGCGATACTTAGTCACTACCCTGGCACGGGAGGTCTTTGGCAAATCAAGTTCTAGAATTAACAAAGCCATGGAGGAGCAGTTGATTCTGGAACAGTCGACAGAAGGGAGAGTGAACAATCGGAGGGAAGAACAACTTAATGCAGCTGGAACTAGAGATCCAAAAGTTAGCTAAGGATGAAGAAACTTCTTGCTGAGAAAAATAAAGGTGCTGAAGGCTGAAAGAAGGGGATAGAAAAACTAAATATTTCAAAAGAAGTGTTCAATTCTCACTGAAGGTACAATCACACATCGATAGTAAATAAGTGGGGAATGGGGAATGTAATCATTGAAGATGAAGAACAGGTGAAAGAGGTGGTTCTTCATTTCTATCAAGATTTGTACACTGAATGAGAACTGCAGACCTTCAGCAACTTTTGACAGTATGGGAAGCTTGAATGCTGAAGAGTGAGAGACCATTGAACATGCTTTTAATGAGGAGAAAGTCTTGAATGCTATTAATTCTTCTTCCCCTGATAAAACCCCCAGTCTTGATGGATTCGCAATGACTTTTTATCAGAGATGTTGGGAGATTATCAAAAGGGATATTATGGGAAACCTCAGTCATGTTCACAGTAATTGTCACATGGTAAAGTCTTTTGATACTTCTTTTATTGCACTTATTCCCAAAAGAAAAGGTGCAATTTAACTCAAAGACTTTAGGCCTATTAGTCTCATTGGTAGTGTTTACAAGTTTGTAGCTGTTAGAATAGGAATAAGTATATACACTCCTACTTAGAAGAGGAATAGGAACAGAAATAATAGTAGAAATAGAAATAGTAAATAATATCCTACTTGGTAAAGGATTGTATTGTAGTATTTATAAATAGGGTCTCTTTGTAATAATATAGAAAGACAATTCAATAATATTCTTCTCGAATATTTCTCACATGGTATCAGAGCTTCTACAATCTTGGTAGAGAATCAACGAGCTTCCGCTGCCGACGGGTGGCTACCCATATATGCCACCCATTTGGCCAACAATTATGTTAGCAAAAGTTGGATCATCGTGTATTTTTCTGGTGACTATTTTCTCACATCTTATTTGCATAGCACCATGCATCTTTTCGGTGACTACTTTCGCATATCTGATTTGTGTAGCACTGTACCATCTTTCCGGTGACTAATTTTTCATGTGTAGCACCGTGTCATCGTTCAGTGACTACTCTCTTAGTTGTGTTTGGTTATGCCATCATCCGACCCTATCCATATAATTTCTCAAGTAGGGTCATGTCGTTAATATGATCCTAAGGGGGTATTTGGTAGGATGGATTAGGGGATATAGTCCATAGATTAGTTAGTGGTATTAATTATTACCATGTTTGCTAAAACTTTTGGACCATGTATAACTAATCCACGGTATCAGCTAATACCACATACATGGTATATTGGATTAATACCATGAGATTAAATACACAAAGACACAAATATCCCTCAAATTCTTTTACATTTTTTTGTTTGCTTGATTTTATATTTTATATTTGTAGTTTTGTACTAGTAAATTTATTTAAATAAATTAGCTTACAAATTTTATTTATTTGCGGGTTCATATTTCACAATATAAAAATAAATAAATTTACCATGTCAAATTTTTAAATTTTATTTATTTGTAGTTCATATTTACATAATACACAAAAAAAATACTTTGACATGTCAATTTTTTTAATAACTAATTTTAGTTGAGTGATTTTGATTGATACAATATAAAGTCCACTGATGTTAGATATATTCTCAATTTGAGTGACCTCGTGAGATATAAACACTATATTAAAATTACAACTTCCAAATTTTTCTATTTTAATAATAGATGGTCTATCTTTATTAAATTAAAGATTGACATTTTATTAGTGATGAATTTATTAAGAGTACAATTATTTATTCTCAAATAATTCATGTGAGAAAATAGCAAACATAATGACAAAATTATTATTCTCCTAACTAGTTAGAAGTCACAAAAAAATAATCTACTTTGACCTAATTACTTGAAATACAAAAATCTCATAATAGTTCAAGGGTATGATTGGAAAGAAACTTTTTAGAGAATTTTAAACCAAGCACAAAATTAAATGGAAAGCAATAAACCAAACACGGGATAAAAAATAATCTCATCATTACTAATCCCTGCATTACTAATCCTTGCATTATTCATTTTTGTACTAAACGACCCCTAACTATATAATTTCTATTTTCCGGTAGGGTAGTGTCATCATTTCGACCCTACCTATATAATTCTCTATCTCGGTAAGATTGTGTAATAATTTCGGCTCTACCCATATAATTCTATTTCTCAGATGTGATCACTTCCAACCATCAAATCTAGTAATCCGGCGTATGACCATCCTTCGACCAGTTTCACAGTGACTTTTCTTGTTTAAACACTCATCTCTTCATCTCTTGATTTTGAGACTATCCATATATTTTATACCAGATTTCGACCACTTTCCAATGACCATTGCATTGTTTTAGACAGATCTGAGTTTTTTCTGCATTTTCTTTCTGTAATCTGTTCAGATTTACTTTTGCCAAGAAAAAAAGATATACTTGGATATTTGGTATGGATTAGAGTAATGTTTTCTCTCCCGTGGCTAATATAACATATTGTTTTTTTTTTTTCTATCTATATTTCTGCTTGCAAACAGACGCAACATGTGTCAGTGCAGCCCTGGAACACTCAACCCCCTGTTCCTTCAGAGTCCATTGGCAAGAGACGGTTGTTATTCTCCATTGGCTTTTTTATCAGTTAGACATTAAGAATATTTTTCTCCATGGTGATCTCGAGGAAGAAGTCTATATGAAAGCAACCACCTGATTTTGTTGCTTAGGGAGAGTCTCATAGCCTTGTATGTTAATTGTGTAAGGTCACTCTATGATCTGAAACAATCTTCTCAAGCTTGGTTTGGAAAGTTCAACACCAAAATTCATGAACTTATCCGCTCTGTGTTTTCTCGACATTATGCATCAACTTCAACATTTCATGAGAATATCAAGCACATTGAGATTGACTAGCATTATACATCAAATCCCGGAGAAGGCTAAGCACAGTGAGATTGATTGTTAACTTTGTGAAGTCGGGCGATCAGTATTTAATTAAGACCAAGCCCCTCATCAGTTCTCGTATTAATTACATCTATAACAAGCTAAATACATGTGACTTGTATGCACTAGCTTCGAGGGGGTGTTAGAATAGGAATAAACATTTACAATCCTATTTAGAAGAGGAATAGGAAGAGAAATAACAGTAGAAATAGAAATAGTAGATAGTATCCTACTTGGTAAAGGATTGTATTGTAGTGTTTATAAATAGGGTCTCTCTGTAATAATGTAGAAACACAATTCAACAATATTCTTCTCGAATATTTCTCACAGTAACAAAGGTGTTAACTAAGAGACCAAACAGGTGACAGAGAGGCTGGTCTCGGGTTACCCAAATGCCTTTATTAATTAAAAGCAAGCAAATCACTTATGCAACCCTCATAGCTATGAAGTGTTAGATTGGTGTCAAAAAAGTGGTGATCCTGGCATCCTCTTCAAGCTTGACATCAAAAAGGCTTTTGACAAACTCAATTGGCATTACCTTACCTCAATCCTAAGGCAAAAGGGATTTGGGAAAAGGTTGATGAAATGGATAAAAATCAACTTCTCCCCAGTAAAATATTATATACTGGTTACCAGAACTCATGTAGGTTTTTTCTCCCCGATGAGGGGAATTAGGAAAAAGGATCCTTTATCTCCCTTCCTATTCATATTGGAAATGGAGGGTCTTAGCAGAATGTTGGAAAGTGTCAAACAATTGCAATGATGAAAAGGTTTTGATGTTGGCCGACACAGGCAATCCAGTCTCCATATCACACCTTGTATTTGTTGATGACACCTTATCTTTTGTAGTGCAAAGAAAGCTCAACTCCAGTACCTGAATATCACCCCCATGCCCTTTGACGCTATGTCAGGACTCCATATTAACATGTCTAAAAGCATCATCCATCCAGTTAATGTGGTTCCTAACCCGGAGGAATTGGCTGAAATCATGTTTTTAAATATTGGTTCCTTCACCACTACTTACCTGGGCCTTCCTCTAGGTGCTAGCCGGAAGGCTGTTGAGTTCTACAATGTGGTAATTGAAAATTTGAGACAAAATTGGCATCCTAGCAGCAACAGTACCTTTCCCTTGAAGGTGGAGTAAAACTTATTAATAGTGTTTTAGACAGTATCCCCACCTACTTTATGTCCATATTTCCTATTCCAGGCATGGTGCAGAAACACCTTGACAGGATCAGAAGGTGATAGTACAACTCGCAAATTTCACTTAGTCAAATGAACCAAAGTCACTCTTCTTAAAACTCCTGGTGACCTAGGTGTTAAGAATATAGCACCCACAATAAATGCATGTTAATAAAATGGCTTTGGAGATATAACCAGGAAGACACCGATTTTTGGACGGAAATTGTGCAAGCTAATCATGGTCTCACCAACCACTGGTGTACCAAAGTGGATGGAACACCTCATGGAACAGGGTTATGGAAGGGTATCAGGCTCTTATAGGATGCTTTCTCACTCAGCACATCTCTTCAGGATGGAAATAGGGAGTCTATACTGTTTTGGAAAGACAAATGGCTCGGTCTCAATCCTCTGAAGAATACCTACTGAAGATTGTTCTCACTAGGTACCAACCCAAACCCATTATTGCAGAGAATAGGGAGGACAACTCATGGGTTTGATACTAAAAAGAAACCTAAATGACGGGGAAATTGAAGATTTCCTAGCACTCCTTAACTGTCTTCAAAATAGTCCAGTCAACAGCCTTAGGAGGGACAAAATGAAATGGGGGGCAGCAGCAGAAATGGGTCTTGTAATACTATGCTCTGAGATCCAAGAAGAATTCGATTGATAAATGGTGGAAGATGATTTGGAGAGCTAAAATTGCCACCAAAAGTAATTTGTTTCTCCTGGATCGTTCCAAAGGGTGCAACTTTACCTCAAGGCAATCTTTCCAGGAGGAAATTTCTGCTTGCAAACAGACGCAACATGTGTCAGTGCAGCCCTGGAACACTCAACCCCCTGTTCCTTCAGAGTCCATTGGCAAGAGACATATGGAACATGTTCTTATCATTTTTAGGCCTTCATTGGGTCATGCCATGCAATGTAAGAGAGGTTATGAGATTTGATGCTCATGGCCAGTTGGGAAGGCCATCAAAAAGTTTTGGACTTTGATTCCTGCTTGATTTTTCGGTGTATTTGGTTGGAGAGAAATCATAGATGTTTTGATGGCGCCACAATTGTCGGTTACACTCTCAAAGCCAGATATTTAGTAAATATTTTTTAGCTGGGCCAATCTCACCCCTGTAATCAGTAGTCTTGACTCCATGTATTATATTAGCTCTTTAGTTCTTTGATAGATTTTTTGTCTCCCTTTGGCTGATACTTCCATCTTTATAATCTATGCATCTTCTTAATGCTTTTATTAATATTATTTTTCTTACTTCATCAAAAAAAGAAAAAGAAAAAAGGAAGAAAAGTTAAATTAATACGATCCATATTTAATCTCTTTAATAGTTCAGTTAATCAACTTATTTTTAAGGACTAATTTCAAATATATACAATAAACTAATTAGTTTACAACAAATATAGCCATGTTTTATTGAAATAGAAAATAGCCAAAAATCATAGGAAATAGACAGTGAGCACACAATGTAGCTTGCAAAATGTATACACTGACTATACAATATAGATTACTTAACATGAGTTATATACTGAATATACAGTATGATGCCTGAAAAGTACACTGATTATACATGACTATACTGCGAATGACCATTTTTTTGGTAATTATTTGGGCTGAATGGCCATCATCTATAATTGTCCCTATTTTTAGTTGGATTTGGTTGAATAAATATTTGAAAATCTTATCCTTTTTTCTAGCAGTTCATTTTTCATCAATTATTAAATTTTAATTATCAATTGGCACAAAGTTTACCCATATACGAGGAGCATACTAACTTTAGTTATTTTAGAAGAGAAACATGCTTAGAGATTTCAAGTGCAACTAATATGAATCAACTTTATTTAAAACAGCAGAAAGTAATAAGCCAACCCAATGACACCTTCTGGATAAATGCTGCAGATCCTAAAAGCTGACAAACATCCACCAAAAGCTCCGTCAGGTTCATCCTGAATTGTTCAAGGGTACCCGGCAGGTCAATCATTACACCCTCACCATAAAAGGTAGAATCATCCACCTGTTTAAGTCGAAACCCATAACACAAAATAAATAAATAAATAAATAAATAAATAAATAAAAAGGAAAATAGAAGAGTACGGAAAGATGGCACTAATTTGATATTACTTTTATGCACAAGAGCAATTAAGAGCAAGTACACGGAAGTTCACTGAAAGCTAGCTAAGGAAATCATTTTGAAACTAGTGTATCAAAATGATTTACAGCTTATTTTAAAGAGGTTAGTCTACCACTATAGTAAGATATGTTTATATTGATGACCATCAAAACATGAGCAAAACCTTTACATGTCCACTAATCAAATTTTAGAGGCAACCTCTAACAACCAAATTATGTATACCACCGAACGGACTTGAGAAAAAAGGGGAAATAAAAAAACTGAGCATTGCTTGTGAAGTATGTGTCCTATAGATTTACCCGTTGTTGACTGAAAGTTGGAAATTGGTATTTGAAAGAAACAATTGCTTAATTACAGTATTGACTTCGGAATCAATATATTTTGTGGTAATTACATAGAGTATTGCCCAAAAAAAGTTAAACTTACAATCTCTTAGTCTGGGACAAAATAGGGTAAGAGTCTTCAATATTAAAAGGTAAATTCTGTCAGCTAATCAATGACATTATTGCTGGCAAATTCCTTCAGTGAAGAATGCTAAGTTGAGGTTATAATTCAAAGTCGAGAATATAATGTGGAATATTTTTAATGCTTCTATCATAATGGTAGAAAACCCACAAATTAGGAAATTGTTCTTAATACATGTAGATATCAGAAGGTGGTCTGCAATCACATGGAATACAGTTTTTTGGGATCAGCTTTACAAGATGGCTAACAGTCGGTTCCTTTTCGAATTTCCGAACAGGAATATCACAGAACAGATTATTCAGAGGGAATGGAGATGGGAAATAAGGGAAATTGCTACAATGACAGTAAAACTGGTGACATGAAATGTTAGATGTCTAAACAATGGGACAAGAAAAGGTTCATGAAGAGTTTAATTTACAATTGGAATGATGATATTGTCTACCTTCAGGAATCTAGTTAGAGGGAAAAGAAAAAGATTTGATTTAAAAAATATGGGGTGTGAGATGGGTGAAACATGCTTGTCCACAAGCTAGTGGTACTAGAAAGAGAATCTGGATGATTTGGGATAGCAGGTCTTGTAAGGGGGAGATTTGGGAAGTTGGATCCTATACTCTAACATGCAGGTTTATTTCAAGTGCCACATTACAGGAATATATGCCCCGAATTGCAGGATTGGAAAGGGAATGTGTCTGAGAGGAATTATGTGATGTCAAGTATGTTTGAAGGGTTATGGGAAGTCTCTGAAGATTTCAATGTCACAAGATTCCTATCTGAAAAAAAGAAATCGCAGAAGAACTCCAGCTATGGAAGATTTCTCTGATTTCATAGAAGACATGGAATTGCTAGACTTTCAGCTGGAGAGGAAGGGAGTTATACTTGGTTTAATGGAAATAAGAATAATGTTGCCTCCAGAATTGATAGAATGCTAGTATCCAAAGAGTGGGATGATAGCTTCAGGAAAACAAATAAACAGGTTAGCCTGCAGAGAGTTTTCTCATCACAATCCAGTGGCATTACTATGCGGTGATTGGGAACAAACTAAATCAAACTCCAAGTTTGACAATTGGTGGCAGAACACAGATGGTTTTGTGGATAGAATTAGAGGTTGGTGGGAATCTATTGATTTTGCAGGAAAGCCTGATCACATCCTAGAATGCAAACTGAAAGTTTTAAAAGGCAAGCTAAAAGAGTGAAGAAGGACCACACTAGGCAATCTGGGAATGCAAAAGACTCAAGAGTTTGGGACAAATGGCAACCCTGGATGTCGTTCACGAGAATAAACAGTTGAATGAAGAGGAGCCTGTGTTGAAAAAATTGAAGAAACAACATGGACACAAAGATCTAGGACCCTTTGGCTTAAGGAGGAGGGCGGAAATACCAGCTTCTTCCACAAATTGGTCAATACACATAAGAGAAACAATAATATTGACAAGTTAGTGATTCAGAATACTACTATAGTGGAGCCAGAGAGAATTAAGAGAAAGATCACTGATTTCTATACAAAAATATATTCTGAGACCCTTGACAACACCTGCAAGCAATCTGATTAACTGCCCAGTGATTTCTAAAGCTGAAAGAGAGTCTCTCCAAGGGGAATTTAAGGACCAGCAAGTTCTTTCATGTTTGAAGTTCTGTGCCATGGATAAAGCACCTGGTCCAGATGATTTCACAAGGGTTTCTTCATCAAATGTCGGAATGTCCTGAAAAAGGACATTATGGAAGCTCTCAAGAATTTCCATGATCATGGAATCCTGGAGAAAAGCTTTAATGCCACATACATTGCACTAACACCAAAGACAACAGGAGCAAAGAAGCTGAGAGATTTCAGACCAATCAATATCATAGGAAGTGTATACAAACGGATTTCTAAGATGCTAACAGAATGATTAAAGAAAATAGCTGACAAGTTGGTGGATGTCCAACAGATGGTTTTCGATAAAAACAGACAAATAATGAATGTCATCTTGATTATTAATGAAGTGGTGGACTTCAGAATTAATCAACGCAAGAATACTTTGTAAGTTGGACACTTGAAAGGCATATGACCATGTTGTTGGGGAATTTTTACGAGGTCCCAGACTTGGTTATCCTTGATCTCATTTTCTTTCTACCAGTGCTATAGAGGGTTTGAGCAATATGATCAAGGTTTCAAGAAGCAATGAACGCCTTAGAGGATTCAAGGAGGCAACCAACTCAAACTCTAATTTAAATGTCAACACGGAAGTCACGCACCTTCAATATGCAGATGACGCATTAATTTTTTGTGATGTTGATGAAGGTCAACCTATTCAAAGCAATTTACGTGAAGGACTCTCTTTAACAGAATACATCATTTCTTGCTATGGAGCACGTATGCTCCGACCTGAGCTATGCAACAATAGGATCTCCCTTGCTCCTTGCCGTATGTGCTTGACGGCCCCCCATAAGACGCTCACTTGGGGACTTCTTGCTCCAGCTGTTCCAAGAGTCTCCGCTAGTTGAACCGCGTCCAGTAGACTCCCTCTTCCACTCATCCCCTTCGTCAACTCTTTGATCGGGATACTATTACCTAGATTCCTAAACTTGGAATGGATGACGAAGCATAGTTGGCAAGCTGTTATATGGATACGATGCTTTGCCCGTGGACATTCAGGAATATCCAGAAAGGCATTTCGGGAATTGGCCTAATTCTCTCTTTTCGTTCCGTTTGAAGACAGAAAGGATCCTAAAGAATTGATCTTTCTTTTAGTTGTTGAATCTCTCTTTGATTAATCAATGTGTTATATTCCGAATCCTCATTACTAATGCAATACAAATGATCTCTGGATTGACCAAAAAATCCTTTCAAATGGCTAGAATCAATTACTTGAACGAAACTAGATCTTGTGGAATCATATTGAATATTTGATGATACATTATGTACCTTGCTAAAAACTGATCCTTGTTTACTAACCACACATTGTCTAACAAAATTCAAATCTCTCTCGACACATTCCTCAAAAAATTCAATTTGGGCTAATTCGTCCCCCAACTAATGAAGAGTTCACTCTGTCCTATAGATAGAGCCAAGGATCGCCTTTGATAATATATA
Organism: Solanum virginianum; assembly: GCA_000787875.1. NCBI lineage: Eukaryota > Viridiplantae > Streptophyta > Magnoliopsida > Solanales > Solanaceae > Solanum > Solanum virginianum. The sequence goes on along the minus strand of DF361345.1, from coordinate 31,631 downwards.
CATATTTAAAAAGTTAATTTTTGGTGAGGTCTAACCGATGTGGTAGAAAATCTCACATGCCAAATGGGTCACAAGTGAACTTTTGAGCAAGTAATAAAATATGTAGAGAACAAATATAATCATCAAAAGATTATTAAATTGGTTATTCAATTTTATTTTTCCAACTCAAAAAGGAAGACTCAGTTTTTGATTTTATACTCATTTTGTCCTAATTTTAACGTTTATATGCTTAAAATAATTTATTAGGATGATATAGTAATGTCATAGTTGAAGCAACTTTACATGCAGCTACCTTGAAAAGATTAAATTAAAAAGCTCACAAATATTTTTTATTAGACCTACGTAATAAAAGAGAAGAAGCAAACAGTTGAAGCAGGCAGGACAACCTGAAGCTACTAAAGCAAGCAGCACGACCAAAAGTTGTTGGATTAGTGGCTTATATATTAGTAGTAAAGTAAAATGTTGCCTATTAAAAAAAAAATTGAAGTGTATAACTGCGTCGTCAAGACAACTTTAGTGGGGAACTTGTGCATTTTCTATATTCAAGAATTTTATTGCATAAATTTTGTAATTCACTAGTGTGGAAAAAACATTATAAATACCCAGAGTAAGCCTTCGAAGATTTGTTTGAAAAACTCAATGCTCTACTCTGGGTTGGAAAAAGCTATGATCAATCATCAACGTTTGATGGGTCTATCCTTGAAATCTCCACATTATAATAATATGCCATCTGCTGCTGCTCTACATCTTCCTATACGAGTAAATTTCAGATCTTTTATTAATGCTTTTAATGTTCTCCATCTCTTTGTTGTTGAGTATCTTCCCCTTTCTCTTTTTTTCCTTTTCCTTTGCATCATTTATGGATATGGGATGGCAATGGAGCGGGTGCGGGGCGGGTTGAGTTCAAACCGCAAATTTTTTAAACTGCCCCGCCCTGCATGATGAGTTTTTCATTTTCAACCCGCTCCGCCCCGCCGCACTTAGACCCGCCCCGCTTAAATTTTAAAGTTCTTTTAATTTTTACTTGAATTTAATTTTTTTCGCTAATTAATGTCTTAACAACTACAACAACAACAACATACCCAGTAAAATCCCAAAAGTGGGGTCTTGGGAGGCTAGGATGTACGCAGACCTTACCTCTACCTCATAGAGGTAGAGCGGTTGTTTCTTGGGATCCCTCATCTCAAAAACCCATTGACAGAATAAACTAGATATGACCCAAATAAAAGCGCATGGCAAATACATACATGCATACGGTACGATTACACAAAAAACAACAAATAATTACAACGTATGTTATCAGACTCTACCTACTCAACCCTACTAGATCCCAAAACTAGCACATATACGACAGATAACGAGAACACATGATATAAAAAAACACGTCCTCCACCTAACCCTGCGATACCCCAAGGCCATGCATCCACCTAACCCTACCAATTAGCCTGCTACTCTAATTCGAGACCTCCACTTCTTTCTATCTAGGGTCACGTCCTCAGTGAGATAAAGTTCCGCCATATCATGTCTGATCACCTCCCCCCGGTACTTCTTCGGTCTACCTCAGATGCGAGCCTCCATTTAGTCCATGCTGCTCCAATACGATGTGTGACATCATTGTCGATATCGCCACTATCCTGGATAATGGACCCCAGATACCTAAAGTTTTAACAATTGTTTCGTAATCGTTACTTAAAAGTTTCTAATTAACATTTTAACAACTAACAATTTACCGGACATGTCTAATTTAAATTTTAGAAAAAATTAAAATTAAAGTCAATGTTTAATATAAAAAGTTTATATCCTTGATTTGTACTAATTACATAAATTTAATTTCTTTGAATTCCTATTTGGTTTCTTAAACCCGCAACCCATCCCCCCCCGCCCCGTACCCGCCCTG
>DF361345.1:7665-23321 GCA_000787875.1 Solanum virginianum | reverse complement strand
TCGCAGAAAACTATGCTTTCAACAGAGCCAACAAAATGATGATAGAACCAGGATTTTATGCCTCTATTCAAGAAAGTTTCATTTAGTGAATTGGAGAGATGTCACGTCTCTGAAGAAATGGGGAGGACTCGGTGTGAAATATCACATGGTATTCAACAAAGCTTGGAACATCTTTAGATTTGGCTATGGAGGAGAATTTATATAGGTGGGAAGAATTTAGTGGACACATCTCTTTTAGGGTGGAAGATGGAAGCATGATTAGTTTTTGGCATATACGTGGTGCGGGTCGAACAAGTCGAGGTAAGTATTTCCTAATATTTAAGTTTCTTACCAAAAAGATATGATAGTCAAACAATTTTGTAGGTCTCATCAGGGGGAAGTTCATCAGGATAGGAGATTCAAGAGGAACCTACAGGGTTGGGAGATGGAAGAGTTTCATAAAATGGTTTGAGTTACTGCATGGGTAGGAAATACATAATAGATCAGATGCATAATAGACCAGACCCCACTTGGGATTCCACTGGGTATGATGTTGTTGTTGTTACCTCATAAAAAAAAAGAGAGAGAGAGAGAGAGAGAGAGAGAGAGATGCTTGCAACACACAAAAGAAATATAAGAAATGACATCTGACCTCAGGAGTGCATCTGTCAGTACAAATGCTTCAGGACTAGCTTCAGTAATCAAAGACGGAGCCTATTATACAAGGAAAAAATAACTAATAATTTTCAGAGATCCATGATGCTAAACTGTTGAAGCATAGGTAGAACCCATCTAGTCTATTTGGCAGCAAGAATCAATTCCAGCTCAAAGTTTAAAATACTTACAGCATGACCAATTTCTGACAAAAAACAAGCAAGACCACTTATCACAGTCTCGTCTCCACTGTTAAGAGCTGGGAGAAGAAGCACATCCCTAAGAAATCCAACTTTGCATAGCAAAACTTGTGGTATACACTGCAAAAGCAAAAATAGAAAAGGTTGGCTTAAAATCCAAATAAGAAGGATTAAGTTGGGCCAATTTTTTGGTGTAAATCTTCCAGATGGATCTCATATTAATTATTTTTTGATGAAACAAGTAATTTTAATGTTTGAAAAGGAGAATGCCCCAAACAATATAAGCATACGAAAAGAAGAGAATATTATTAAGTATGATTCGCCTGTAATAGTACCCAATCATCATACTAATACAGATATATTTTCAATTCTTTCAAATATGCTTCTTTTTCCTTTCATATAGTTCACATGATTGCCAACAGAACTATATCCCGCGCTCTTTTTGTTGCTTCATACTTCAGGACTTCCATCCTGCTAACATTTGTCTTAGTTTTTGGTACTATCCCACCACAAACATGTCTCACATGGTACACCACAAATATGCTATTGAGCAATGGCGCAGCAAATGATTCACATCTTCTCTGCATCCTTACACATACAATACCAACTTATTCATTTTTCTTTATGAAGTCCCTACAGCTAGGTTTCATTTATCCCTCTTCAGCAGCATATGGTCTCCATCCTCCACAACTTATCCATTCCACCCTGTTGTTGGACTCCACACACTCCTCTCTCTCAGACAGAAACATATCCATTCCACAGTTTTCTTGCTCATAACTGACCTCCGCATCATCTTTCGACTTCTTTCATCATCTTCCTGGCGGATATTAGGAAGTGGTCCTCAGCAAATTGGAAAAAGACCTCTGGAGTTAACATCTATGAATTGAACAGTGAAATGTTCCTTTCCGAATCCCCCAATAGATACATGGTGGAGTTGATCATCCAAGGCCGATGGAGGTGGAAGAGTAGCAGATTTCGTCTTGACTGGTGGAGTCCAACAACAGGGTGCACTCCTAGTTCTACAACAATACAAGAAACCTGGATTCAGGTATTGGGAATCCCATTGCAACTGTGGTCCAAGAAGGTATTCCAAGAAATTGGGGAACTGTATGGAGGATGGATTGAGACAGAAGAAGAAACCAAACTCAAAATCACCTAAAGTGAGCTAGGATTTTGGTGAAAAACGATGGAAGAAGCATGCCAAGGGAGGTATTTGTCGCTTGAGATGGAATCACATGCTATTTCCAAATTTGGGTAGAAAGCAAGCCCAGATTTAAAACGATGTCGGGATCTGGAGACATAGTTGCCGGAGAAGACGATGTCCTTTGTCCAAGGAATAGCTTTACCCAGAGGTCCAATGGTGTAAGTATCGGCGATACAGTACCAACATCCCACCTTTCTAGGGATTTCGGTACATCTTACCACGTGGACTGTACTTCAAAAGCTGGAAAGTCGAGTGGGAATGAAGCATGTGAAAGGCACATGAGATATTTAAATGAGAAAGAGGAATTGGGCCCATCACAAAAGCCCAAGAAGAAAAAGAATGCTAATTGGGCTAGCGGCTCCCCCAGATTTTGCTGCAAAAATCATTTTTAATGACTTACAAGAAGCTAAGCTTGGCTGGACAGAAGCCAAAAAGGACCATGAAATGGTTAACGACACAACAGCCCTGCAAGAGGCCAATTCAATCGCAGAGAAGCAGAATCTGAACATGAAAAAGGTGACAGAGCCATCGGAGGAAGAAAGCAGGGGAACTTTAATGTTAACAGGAGAGGAAGAACCTAATTCCATAGATAAGGGCAATGGTGGAAGAACCGCAGAATCAGGGGAGATTGGGCTAGCAATACAGACCGCAAATACAGATCTAGTACAGTGGGGTATGGAGGAACCAATTCCAATAATGATACAACAACAATGAAGGTCTCAACATGAAGAAAATATGCATTCCACCTGGGTGACACAGAACTTGATTAGGTTGGGGAAAATCTTTGGGATTGACTTCCAAGGACATGAAAAGGAGGCAACAGAATTATTACAACAAATAGATAGCTGTAGACAAGTGCGGAGAATGAGATCTATTACAGTGGAGGAACCAATTCCAATAATGATACAACAACAATGAAGGTCTCAAGATGAAGAAAATATGCATTCCACCTGGGTGACACAGAAATTGATTAGGTTGGGGAAAATCTTTGGGATTGACTTCCAAGGACATGAAAAAGAGGCAACAAAATTACTACAACAAATAGATATCTGTAGACAAGTGCAGAGAATGGAGCAGGACACAGCAATCAAGAAGAGCAGGATTAAGGGTGCACAAGAGCTCAAAAGTCTTGTAGCTTTTGATGTAAAATTTAGAAGTTTGGGAAGCAGAAATAAGGGGAGGAACATAATTTCCCACACATGATGAATTTTAAGCTAGTATCATGGAATGTTAGGGGATTAAACAATAGGGAGAAGAGAAGGATAGTGCATAGTTTGTTGGTTGAATGGAGGGCAGACATAGTTTGTCTCCAAGAAACTAAATTAGAGGCGAACATCGCAGAGTTGGCGAAGCAGATTTGGGGGGATAGATGGGTCAGACATGCCTATCTAGAAGCAAGTGGGACAAGAGGAGGGATTCTATTAATGTGGGATGAGAGGGCATGGAAGGGGAAGATTTTGGAAATTGGTACTTACTCTATTACATGTAAATTTGAATAGTAAGCACAAAATTTCAGCTGCCATATATCTGGAGTGTACACTCCAAACTGTTACAAGGAACTGCAACAAAAGAACTGGGGGCATGAGGGAGTTCTTTGATTTTATAGAGGACATGGAACTAGTTGACCTGCAATTAGAAGATCCCACATATACATGGTTCAAAGGAGATCAACAGGTAGCAGCCTCTAGAATTGATAGAATATTGATTTATAAAGAGTAGGATGACAGTTTCAACAATCTGAAACAGATTGCCCCCCAAAGATTGAGATCTGACCACATACCAATAGCTCTAATTGGTGGTTGCTGGGAGAAGAATAAAAGTTGTTTCAAGTTTGAAAACTGGTAGTTCCAATCAGAAGGATTTGTGGATAGGGTTATAGAGTGGTGGGCTTCCTTCAGTTACACAGGAAGACCTGATTATGTTCTGGCTTGCAAACTTAAAGCACTGAAACTGAAACTAAAGGATTGGAAACGGGAGGAAGATGGAAATCTGGGCATTCAAAGAAGGAGACTCCTAGAGAAGTTAGCAACACTGGACTCAGAAAGGGAGAGCAGAAGTCTCACTGAAGAGGAAACAACAGAAGAAGCAGCAATTCTACTTGAGTTTGAGGAGTTGGCCAAAAAAGAGGAGGTTTCATGGAAACAGAAGTCGAGTGCTATGGTTGAAGGAGGGGGACAAAAATACCAAATTCTTCCACAAAATAGCAAATGCTCACAAGAGATATAACAATATACATGAACTCAGCATACAAAGAGAGGTGACACGAGATAAAAATACAATTGAAAGGGAGATAGTAGCATATTATGAGAACCTATGCAGAGAAACACATCAGTGGAGGCCTTCTTATCATAGTGCTCAATGCCCAAGGTTGACTGAAGAGGAGTACATGACCCTACAAGGCAAGTTTGAGGAGAAGGAAGTACTAGATTGTCTAAAGCAACGTGCAGTTGATAAGGCTCCTGGTCCAGATGGGTACACCTTCTTCATCAAGAGTTGGGATGTAGTTAAAAGACATCATGAACACCTTACAAAACTTCTATGATCAGTAAGTCTTTGAGAAGAGTTTAAATGCCACTTTCATTGTTCGCATTCCAAAGAAGATAGGAGTCAAGGATTAAGGGATTATAGACCAATCAGTGTCATAGGCAACATTTATAAAATACTTCCCTCTACTGTCAGCTTCTCTGTTCTAATTAATGGGTCCCCTGCACGTTTCTTCAAATCTCAAAGAGGGCTCAGGCAGGGTGGTCCACTATCTCCTTTTCTGTTCTAATAGCTATGGAGGTGCTCAATAACATGATCAAAATAGCTAATATGAGAGGTTGGCTAAAAGGCTTTGAGCTGGCTAGAGAGGAAACAGAAAGCTTGGAAGTGACAGATCTTTAGTATGCAAATGACAAACTGATTTTTGTGTGGAGCTGAGGAAGACCAATTGAAGTTCTTAAGGGTGATTTTGGTTCTGTTTAAAGGGGTGTCTGGGCTACACATAAACCAGAGGAAAAACTTTATGTATCTTATTAATTAAGTTAATAATATGAACTGGCTAGCTTCAATTCTAGGGGCGAAGTTTGTGATCTACCTACCATTTATTTGGGTATGCCATTGGGAGCAAAATGAAATTCCATAGAAAATTGGAATGGAGTGTTAGAGAAGTGTGAGAAGAAATTGGCCAGGTGGAAAACCCAGTATTTGTCAAGGGAGGGGGAGACCGACCCTCATCAATTCAGTCCTTGATGCTCTTCCAACATACATGTTATCTCTGTTTCCCATCCCAGCAGGGATCACTAAAAGACTAGACAGCATAAGAAGGAAGTTCTTGTGGCAAGGAAATAAAGAGAATAGAGGATTCTATCTAGTAAATGGAAATCAGTCACAACTGGAAAGAAGAATAGTGGTCTGGGTATAAAGAATGTGAAGGTTCATAGCAAAGCACTTAGAATGAAGTGGTTGTGGAAATATTCAAATGGAAACCAAACACTTTGGGAAAAAGTGATAGGGGCCAAATATGAGGATGAAGACTGTTGGCTGACTAAGGTTGTGACCACACCTTATGGGACCAGCTTATGGAAATCAATAAGAGCTCTTTGGGAGGAAGTTAACCTCAAAACCAAGATGAAAGTGGGGAATGGGATCAAGATCAAATTTTGGAAAGATGAATGGCATGAGAAAGGCAACCTGGAAACCCTCTTCCCTGATATTTATAATCTGGCCCTGCTCCAACAAAAGAATATTGCAGGACTATGGACACCACAGGGGTGGAATTTTAATTTTAGGAGACAACTAAATGACCAGGAAGTAATGAGGATGGCAGAAGTCCTCAACATTGTTGGACACTTTACTGGAACCCAAACAAATAAGGATGAGCTTTAGTGGAAAGGCAACAAAAAAGGAGAATTCAACGTACATTCAGCTTACAGGATGATGGATCAATCAAGCCAGCAACACTACACTTGGCCCTGGAAACAAATATGGAAGTGTAAAATTCCACACAAAATTTCATGCTTTATCTAACTGCTAGCCAAGGAAGCTGCCCTGCCCCAAGATAATGTAAAGAATAGGGGGATAACCTTATGCTCTAGATGTTTCCTTTGTGGGGAAACCCTTGAAACAGTAAATCATCTAATTCTACACGGCAAATATAGCTCTTGAGGATCTTCTTGAGTCTCAAAGGCTATCCTGGACTACGCCTTGGAGGGTCACTGAGGCCTTATATAGCTGGGAGGAGGCAAGTATCCTTGCAAAAGATAGAATTAGATAGAGAATTATCCCTGCTTCAATTTGGTGGGCAATCTGGAAAGAGAGAAACTCCAGATGTTTGGAAGGCATAGAAAAGTGTGCAGGAAGTTAAATTAAATTGCGTTTTCTTGTTATGTTTTTGGTGTAATCAACTATACTCAAATGACATTGTCTCTATAGTTAATGTTTTAGACTCAATATAGATACACATATATATTATTAATGAAAGGGCACTAACTAGCCCGTCTACAGTATAAAAAAGTAGAAAATCCTACACAAATACATGATTTTCTACAAAGAACACCAAATCATCAATACTCAATAACCTCATGAGAACACCCAAAAGAAATAAAGGAAAAGAGCCCATCTCTCAAGTGTATAAAATCTTTCTCTATTATATCAATAGCTCTCCTATCCCTTCGCACCTTTTTCATTAAAGCCACGCTTTCTTTGCACTTTGCGCTAAAAGCCCCAACGGACCTCAAAGCTTTTTTGTGATTTTCGCTTTTGATAATGATGCCCTATTCTTAGAATAGTAAACATGCAACACGTGTGCGAAACCTCGAAATTCGATCACAATGTGAGGGTGGTAACTTATATACGTCTGGGATGAGTTATAGAGCTTTTAAGGACTTGAGGTTTGGGGTTGGATGCAGGTGCGGAGCTACACACTCAAGGGTGGCCAGATGTACATCCTCTATTGAAAAATTTTTCTAAATATATAGGATAAATATAGATAATTTTGAATATATACTAATTGTTGAACACCCTTGACACAAAAGAGACAAATAGCTCAGTGGCTCAAGCTATATAAATTTTCCTCGGGAGGCTTGGGTTCGCCCCTAGGCTCCTACACTTCAGTTTTTTTCACTTTAACAAAGTCTTCTTTTGTTGTTGAAAAAAAATCAAAAAATTCTTTTTTATTGTTAAAAAAGAAAAGGAAGTTCTTTTTAATTAATCAAAACAAGCCAAGGACATGATCTAGTGTTTGACATTGTTGTTTTTAAATTAAAAAAATAATTACAATTTGTTTCCTTAAAAATCACCCACCCCCATCATAGAAGTATGAACACCTTTGGCAAAAATATTTGCTCCGCCACCAGTTGGATGCTCAGATTTTTTAACCTGGTCAGAGCCAGACTCATCAGCAATATTCGTCTATCCAGAGTAGGACCACCCATGCTCTGTTACTTCACACTCCAAATGTCCAATACATGGGGATAGTGTACTTACTTTTCCATTCCTTCTCTCTGTTTTTCCTTAATATATATAAAGAGTGTTCACATAAGTCGCTTACAAGAAAATGAATATTTACCTCATGCCGACTCACAAGTTCGGTGAGAACTTCAATAGCTAGTTCAAATGAAGACGAAACCTGTTAACCATTTGAGTAGATAACTGGGTATTAATAACTTCTGAACTAGAAGCAGCATGAAGACACCATTAGAATATTACCAATGCATGTTAGGTTTTTAAAATATTTAGCAATACATATTACCTGTAATGAGTTGAAAACGAAACTCAGAAGTGGATGTCCAGCCAAAGAGTTAGGAGGAATCTCCGAGAAACAACCAGCTCGAACCTATTGAACAAACATAGGTAGCAGAGACATTTTAGCGACTAAGAAATAACTATCACCTAATTCTGGCACCACTCCCACTCAATGACAAGATGCAAATAAGAATTAACTAAAGCATATTTTACATGAACGGTTTCCATTCAGGACAAAGTTGGGTTTAAGCTAAATAATCTAGTTTTTTCCGGGGTTAACAAATATAAGTAAATACTAGTCAAATAGTTGAAGTGTTTACTTTAATCGATAAGCATAGATGTTGAGATTTATAGGAAACTAAAGAAGTTAAGGCCTTCAATGGGCTGCAAAATATTATTTTCCAACATGATGCAAAACATTCTTAAATGTCAACAGACCCATCAGAGTTGGACTAATAACAGCTTAGCAACAATAGCACATAATTCTTCATTTCAGGAGTAGTTCTCCGGAAAGGTACAGACACGAGTCCTTTGATCCAACTCTTTTTACATAAAGAAATGAGAATCCAAAAACTGGGGAATACTTTTTTCATGAATAGTCAATTGTCTTTTCATATCATACAGTAGTGCTGGTACACGGATTGTTTCAATTTGATTTTCCTGGACTCTTTGCAGCACTAGTGCTCGAAGTAATTTCCTCCAACTTTTCTGTTCTTTCCTATTTTACTATCAACAAAAATTGTGTTTCCAACAAATAGAAGACAGACAAGATGCCACCCTCTTATGAAAAAGACGTCCACTTAAATTCACTTTGCATATCAGAGGGCAGCAATCAACAAAAAAATCCTTAAGCTCATACCAGAAAGACTCTGAGTGGCCTCAGTCTCAGACATTCCAATACAAAAGGATAATATTGGACATCCACAAATTTTATAACTTCAAGCAGATTCCCCACTGTTGTTCAAGAAAAAAATATTTTCAAAAGCATATAAAAGCCTTCTTGTGAGATCAAAATAACTCAGAACAGGCATGAGTAAGAACGACCATCAAACCAAAGATGGCAACCAGTACCATGATTCATTCAGAATGTGATAACTCTCTCAGTTATCCAATGGCTCAATGAACTGAAAGACCCAAAGATGGCAACCAGTACCATGATTCATTCAGAATGTGATAACTCTCTCGGTTATCCAATGGCTCAATGAACTGAAAGACCCAGCTCAGGCCAGAATTTTATCTGCACCAGGTATATTATAAACCTAGGGTGACAATGATGTTTTATATAGTTGTGAGGGTTCCTTGCTGCAAGGAAGTTATAAAATTGGGTTTCTCCACACCCAAAGGAAGTTAGACTACACCTAAATCTTGGTCAGTGCAAAATAGAGATGGGAGGATCGATAAGTAGATTTTTTCTTGTCTCTAGTCAGATATATGTGACTCCAATTCATTTAAAAGTAGAGATAATACCTCAGATAGTCACGCAACTTTAATTTTTAAACTCAAAAGTCATTCAACTATGAGCTTTTCTCATAGAAAATCACTTAACTATTGGTGTTTTATTTACAAAGTCGCTTAACCTATTTACTTAATTTTCTCAATAAAATTTGTTCACATAAAATTTTATTTAAAACTAAGATTTTAAAAAATAAAAAGATATCATTTAAATCATATAATGATCCATCCCACTTGATCCAAAGCATTAAACATATAATAGTGACCCTTTTATTTTAGCCTTTTCCCCTTTAAATCTTTTGTGAGAAAATACAATCAAGCTACCGATAAGGCATAATTAAAGAAACTACAAAAGCCAGCAAGTATTTAAGGCTGCTTTGAGTTAAACAAGATGGTCGTCTATGGTTTAGCTATGTGAGAAGAATCCCCGTGCATCGACTGGTTGATTCAATGTCAAGAAAGAAGTCAAATTTGATCTTTATATCAACTCGTTGGTATGATAAAAGCGAATAATTTGTCTGGGGGTTGGGGTGGGGGAGGGTAAAATAAGAAGGTAACTACATTTTTAGTGGGTCTGGTCATTACTGAATGACTTTGTAAGTAAAACACTTATAGTTTAGTGACTTTCTACCTAAAGACTCCGTAGTTGAGTAATTTTGAGTTAAATATCAAAGTTGAGTGACTTTCTGTGAAAAGAACCCATAGCTGAGTGACTTTTGAGTTAAAAATCAAAGTTGAGTGACTTTCTGGGAAAAGAGCTCATAGTTGAGTGACTCTCTGAGATATTATCTCTTTAAAAGTAGGGAATAAAAAGGATAAATTAGATACTCAAGAACAAATAAGATTTGCAGAATCTAATTGCCGGCAAAGAGTTGATAACAAATTGCTGATCAATAGTGTCAACTGCCAGTGTTTACCATCATATTATTAGCATCATATCAATCCTCATGTCTTGATCTTTCCTTGTATGGTCTGTGCTATCAGTCCTCATATCTTAAATCTTTCCTTGTATAGTTCATGCTTAGTTTCTTCTAGCTATTGATTGACCACCAAAAGACCTGGTTAACATATTTAGTCAAGATGAACTTACCCAACTTAACAAACAACGCAAAATTTTTCTGTGCCTGCCCTGGAGTTGAATGCTACTGTCAAAACTCATCTCACTTTGACGATGAAGGAATTCAAGAACCACTGGAGTATGTGAGAGAAGCTGCTCCTTGCAGGAAAATATACATGTAAGAAATAGAAGCTGGATAAAGTGCAGCCACGAATTTTAAAGCATCAACTTTTTCAAAAGAAAAAAAAAAGTGCAGCTCTTAAAACGATTAAAAAGGAGTTCTAAACCTCTCGACCATACTCGCGTCGCTGAGCCGAACTAGTTCTGTAATCAGTATTCTGATCTTCCACAACTTCTGGAAGGACTGTGAGCATTTCGAGGACAGCGATGTTGCCTTCATCATGGTTTTCCAAACTTTGGAGACTGCAAAAGAGCTTCTCAATAGGTTCTCCATGCTCTACAGCATGAAGCATGAGCGCAGAGAGAGCAAGACAAATTTGAGTCAAGAGCTGTTTCCAAGAAAATAAACATCTCAGCAAAAATAAGCATATTTTTAACGTTCATAAAATTTTGTGCAAGCAGAATGTAGAATCACCTGTGGAGGGCCTAAACTAAATCTCTTAGCAGCCAATAGAAGAGCATTTAGCAGAGCATCTTTTGCTCCCATTTGCAAGTAGTTTCCTTCATTTTGTATCTGCAAGTTAAACAACGACCTCGCACTATCAAATAAGATATAAGCAGCCACAAAAAGTAGAAATAAGAGACATGATTTTTCCTTTCCTAAATACAACCCTTTCAGGTGCTGAGGCACTGCATAATGAGCTTTATAGGAAGGGAAAGAGAAGTCCAAGGGCATGGAATGTTGCCAGTTCAGCAATGGTGTGGGTTGTTTGGGAACAGAGAAATAAGAGAGCATTTGAAAGGGTTGAAAAAAATTTTGTAAAATTGCAAAGCAGTATGTTTTTTTAGTTTCCTTTTGGTGTACCCATCAAATCTCTATTTTTTTAATAAGAAGGTTATATACAACGAGCACACCAAAAAAGGAGAAACCTACAAAATATGGTTCTCTCCAAAAATACACCTAATACTCCGCACAAATAGGAACTACATGGGTGCACCAAAAGAAAATAAGGGATCAAAGACTACTCCTCAGTTGAGCAAAGCTCACCTTCACCCCTTCAGAAGCCTCCTATTTCTCTCTTTCCAAATGACCCACATTACGCAAAAAGAATAACATTCCATGAGTTGTGTCTTCTTCTCCCAGCACTCTTTCACGGATCTAGGCATTGCCCAAGAAACACCAAACCGTATAAATAGATCTCACCACAACCTCGTGGTTATTTTGCAATGTAGCAAGATATGATCCACATCCTCCCCTGCCTCTTTACACAGGAAACACCAGCTTATGCACACCACCTTTTGTTTCCTAAGATTCTCCAATGTCAATACCACCCCTCTAGCAGCTAACCGGAAGAGGGAAACACACTTTCCTCAGCACCTCAAGTGTTCATAATCAAGTCATATGAAAAACTAAACCTCTCCCAAACTAGAAGCTTATCAACACCTTTTAATTCTCCAACTCCCAACTCAAAGCATCAACTCTATCTATTGGCTTGCCTAGCTTGTGGAGTAAAGAAAATTGAGTTTCTTCAGCTGAGAACCAAATTTTAATGTGGGTTCTCTTTTTTGGTATACAGCTCGTCTATAGAGTTTTCCCCAAATTTTAATAAACTTAAATAAAAAATGATCAGGTATTGTCTGAAATGTGACAATTAAGATGATATTCTAAATTTTTACGTTTTCTTTACTTTCTGATCTTCACTTTTTGATCATATCTAGGCCGTTCTGCGGATGGGTTTTGAGATGAGGGTTCCCAGGAAACAGCCTCTCTACTTAGGTAGTGGTAAGGTCTGCGTACATCCACCCTCCCCAGACCCCACTTGTGGGATTCCACTGGGTATGTTGTTGTTGTTTAAGATGATATTCTAAACCAGCCAGCAACAACAACATACCTAGTATAGTCCCACAAATGGGGCCAAGGAAGGGTTGGGTGTACGCAAATCTTATACCAACTTTTGTAGTTAGAGAGGTTGTTCTTGATAGACCCTCATCTTTTCAAAACATGGTTTAAATAAAACACTTTAAGTGAAAAGTTATGATAGAAATATTGAAGGAAAAAGTATAGACAATAAAATATTATAGATGGCTAAACTACCAAAGTAAAAGAAACAACCGCAGTAATAACATATACGGCTAGCATAATAATAATCGCAACGGAATGGGTAGGTACTCCAGACTAGAATGATTCCAATCTGGTAATGTTCTTCTTTTTATTAGTATGCTGCTCCGCGAGATGAGTAAATCTTACCTGAAAATGAGTGAGATTCAATCCACTGTGCTCTTACCATTGAGAAGAGAGAAAAAGTTGATTAACTACTAACCGTTTATCCTAATACTCGACCTCATGCTCTTCTATGTAGGGTCAGGTAATCGGTGAGCTGAAGACGTATCATATCCTATCAAATCACCTCTCTCCAATTCTCCATCGGTCTACCTCTACCTCTTCTCAAAACTATCACTATCAACCTCTCGTGTCTCCTCACTAGAGCATCTGTGTTCATATACTTCACATGCACAAACCATCTCTGTCTCGCTTCCCTTATCTTGTCCATCAGGGAGGCTACTCCAATCTTGCCCCCTATATATTTGTTCCTAATCTTGTCTTGTAGCATGTGCACACATCTATCTAAACATCCTCATTTCTGCAACATTCATCTTCTAAATGACATTCTTAACTGGCCGACATCCACCCCATAAATCATAGTTGATCTAACAACCACGATATAGAACTTAGTTTTAAGTATCGCCAACAAATTTTTATCACATACGAAATTGGGTGCAAACTTCACTTGCATCCACCCGCTCAATTAAATGTACAACATCCTTGTCGATCTCCTTGTTTCCTTGGATTATATAACCATGGAACTAATAAACAAAATGCAAAATAACACTAAAGAAACAATATGAGCAACCTATGGATAATGTGTTGATATCACTTATAGCAAGTTAGAGATTTAGTGACAACTATGCCGTTCTACTCATATTACACAATCTAAAATACAAAAACTAGGATAAGAAGCAACGTGGGTTAAATATTCCCTCACCATAGTGTTCCCTCATACCCACCCTACTAATCTCCTCATTTATATGTCCAGATTTTCATTGTTTTTAACAAATTCAATAATCCTTGTATTCATTTTAACAAATAGATCCTTGTGGTCGGACCCATTCCCGGCCCCTGCGCATAGCGAGAGCTTTGGCGCACCAAGTTTGCCCTTTTTTATCTTCATTTCTATACATTTAACACCATCTCCAATTTACTTTTAGACTTCTAAATTTATTATTTTGTGATTTTTTTTCATAATTGTTCCTTTAAAATTGCAATCAAGGGGGGAAGGACAACTCATTTTAATTTAGTGCTTGATGCTTTGCCAATATATACGATGTCTTTATTTTCCATTCCAAATGGGGTTATAAAGAGGATTGATAAGATTAGGAGGGCTATATTGTGGAATGGAAAAAGGAGGAAAAGGTTTGTATGTAATCTACATCTCCTTGATGCCTTTCTAATACAAACTCTTACTTCATCTAAAAAAAAGAGGAGGAGAAAGGGTTCTGTTTAATCAAATGGTGCAAGGTGAAGCATGAGAAAACTTGGTATATCAGGCACTAGGAATTTAATATGGCAGAGCAAAGCACTCATTGAAATGGTTGGGGAGATACTCTCAGGGACCTCAAGCTTACTGGGTGGGCATAATAAGAGCTAAATATGGTGAGGCTAACAAAGGAAGTAAACTCCCCTTATGGAGTGAGCCCATGGAGATCCATAAAAATACTTTGACTCACCTCTATTAGGGTAGTTAATGGCTGCAAAACACCTTTTTGGGTAGATATATGGCTTGCTAATTCTTCTTTGAAAGACCTCTTCCCATACATCTGTGGCCTGGATCGACAATAAGAGAAAACAGTAAAAGGAGCACTGGTCAACACAGCTATGGAACTTCCAATCAGAAGAAACCTAAATGATTGGGAAGTGGATACATTAGTTGAGTTATTAAAAACCCCGGAGGAATTCAAAGGCAAAAAGGAAGGTCCTAATAGAATTTAGTGGAAAATAGGCAGTAGAGGACGCTTCAGAGTAAGTTCAGCTTATAAGTTTCTCAATAAAGACATTCAACAAAGGGACAATTGGCGTTGGAAGACCATATGGAGAGTTAAAATGTCCTATAGAGTAGTATATTTCAACTGGTAGTTAGCCCGGCAAGTGGTTGACACATGACAATCTTAGCAAGAGAAATCTCAACATATGCTCAGTGCGACGTTTGTGGTGAAGAAACTGAGACAGTCAACCATCTATTCCTAAATTGTAGGATCGCAGACATGCTATGGAAGATCTTCATTATCTCAGAGGTATTGTTTGGACAATGCCAAGAAAGATTAATGAGGTCTTGCTTAGCTGGGAAGAAGCAGGTACACGATAGACATACAGAGATAGATGGAGTAGGTTGATGAAGTAGTTTGTTCTTCTTCAATTATACATATGGTTTCAGCTAGGTGTTGTATAGATAATACATAGAAATTGTAACCTTCTCAAAAGAAAAGCTTAATTATTCTCTCGAATTTGGAAATTTCTAGCAATTATGAGTGTATACAACTTTGTTAAATTACTGATTCTAGGCATTCATCTAATCTATCAAATCAAACCATGCCTAATCAAATCAAATCAACCCTAATTAATGTAAATCCTGTTGAAATCTCAATAATACCCCTAAAGTTGTAGTGTACACAAGTTTGTTAGAAATGTATTCAATTCAAGGTCCTCAATGGAATTTGATAACATCTGTTAGTCAGCCATTCGATTATATAAGGTTTGTGACAATGCATCTGGAACTCAACGTCCGCCTAACAACTTCTGAAGCCCGGTCACCTCTCAGTCTTGGGAATCCCTCTTGAACCTCAAATCCAAAAAGCCATATCCCCCATGTTCCCCTAACACCAAAACCCCACTCCACTTCTGGGCCCAAAAACTAACTCTACTTCCCAACCCAACTTTGAATGAAACATTGTCATTAAAGGCTTCCCACCTTTTCATTAAATTCATCCACACTCCACACCCAAAATGCATAGTGGTCTCATTTTCTCCACCCCTTTTCCACTCCTTCATACAACAACAACAACAACATACCCAGTGGAATCCCACAAGTGGGGTCTGGGGAGGGTAGAATGTACTTACCACTACCTCATAGAAGTAGAGAGGTTGTTTCCTGGGAACCCTCGTCTCAAAAACCCATAAGCAGAATAAACTAGATATGACAAAAAGTAA
>DF361346.1:37870-52565 GCA_000787875.1 Solanum virginianum | reverse complement strand
ATTCATGCTATGTTTATTAGGCGGTAGGACCGCAGCGGTGACCTTGTCGGCACGTATATATGTATATCTTTACCCGTGATCTGTTTGTTGGTTCGCTGGACTTTTCTATTTCAGGTGGCTAGTCAATATAACAGAGGAAACTCTGCCGAAATTTTTGTAAAACATATGAAACCTATACTTGAGTCTGTTTTGGAAATGTTGTTTGGGTGCCCCTATCGGGTATCAGTCATGGCCCATAGGTTGGGTCGTGATAAAACCTCGACATATAGAACTGTTCACTATTCAGGTATCAAGTGTGCATCGTGATCACAACAACTTACCCTCACAATCACAAAGGACGATAAGGATCCTTAATTGAGATTGCAAATCAAGATTCGTGACCATGAAAAACAAATTAAATGCACCGCACTAATGCGGGTTCTGAGGACGCGAATATCAAGAAGAAATAAGCACCAGATATCAGCAATTTTAACAAGGCACAAAATCACAGAATAGACACTTGTGGTTCGTTTGGAACCTCATACATACAAACCATATATGTTATCCTACTAAATTTGATATCTCAAGCTCAATGGAATTGTTGGAAATCAAATCTGAGGTCTTTTTGACTCGAAACCTAGTCTTTTTGACTCGGAACCTAATAAGTCAGCTAAACCAACTTAAGGCACTAGAAACACTAAAACGATATCAAAACACCCTAAAATTATAACGTAGCTTGTTTTAAAGCTTAAATCACTTTGAAAACCAATGGAACCATCAGAAATTCGATCACTAAAGATGCTGAAATGATTGATAAACCAGCTGCTGAATCTTAGGTAAAGTTGTTTACCAAAAATAGGGCTGCTGAGAATGGTATGAGTACCCGAACTCAAAATGTTAACCAAAGTCAAACTATAGTTAATCTTTAACTCAATTTCCAACTTTAGACCTTAAATTCACATAACAACATTCAATTTTGATTAGATCCGACTTGCTTCCATTGTAGCCGCTGCCACCACTGCCAAAGCAGCTTGGTATTCCCTCCATACGTTTTATGCCAATAGGTCACAAACTCGCATATTCAGCTTGCGAGATTGCCTCGCGAATTCCATTTCGATATTCAAAACTCCAAATGACCTCAAAATTTAAAATTAAGCAACTTAAGCTTTTAAAACTTAACTCTTTAGCAAAAACTCAATTTTTTTTAAAGATTTTAAAAAATCAACCTTCTCAACCAATCATATGACTTGGGGCAACTATCAAAAAAGGTAAAATAGTAATTTTTTAAAAATGTTAAAAAATAACATTCAGGGTCACTATATTAAGGACCTATGAGGGACTCGTAGTCCATGTACCAATTCACAATCTCAATATTTCATCAACTTTCCACCTAACTTAAGGATATAAAAAGTGTTTTATTTTCGTTCTCAAAAAGAGTCTCCACATTTCTCAACTTTCAAAGATCAATTATATGATGAATGCATCACAACACATATAGCATAGAGGCAATAATCAACTTAACACGTATAAAAAAGTTCAAAGTTCTCATTACTTGACCAAATCATGAGAAACACACTCATATGAAAATAATGGAGAAGATCTCACTTGAAATAGATGAGCACCATCTGAAAAACAAATTGATAAGTATGCTAAACTCTCCAACTCAATCCCTCTCTCGGGCATTACAAGTCAAATAGTGTGACATGCCTCTCTCGCAGGCAACTCATGAATCACACGCTTCCAAATCAAATAGAGTAACAAATAAGGAACCCCACACAGGCTAAACTATACAAATAAGCCCCTCTATCAACATTACAATATATTCAAAAATTTCAAATCATATTGCAATCTCAACCTAAAGTCTATGACATATTGATCAATTACCCAACTCTAATCTAAAATAAATATATCAAAAACCTATCTTGAAGGCAAAAAACATCACCCAAACACTCGATTGGAGCTTTAACTTCCAATACGACTCCGAAATGATCCCCAATTATCAAAAACAAAAAAATTATTAAAAGAATTTAATGATACTCATATAGCAATAATTAAGATTTGGGGTCAAAATCATTCAAAAACCACCTCCAAAAAGACAAGGAAAGTGTTAATCACAAACACGAGGTAATATCGATGAACACGTAGCACAGGAAAAAGATACATTGCAATTGTGGGACGATCCATTGCAATCACAAAGAATATGACAGGGGACACTGCTTCCCAAATATGAGCCTATGTGTCATGAATGCGAAGGATTAAGATGTCTACAATAGAACAACAACAACTCAAATATTTAAAGTCTCCAAATGGATCCTCGAAATGCATTCAGAGTCCGATAAAGATAAGCTAGATATGCAATCCCACTATTATCAACATTGACTTAATGGACATGTCGAATTTCCAAAAAAATGGTTGTTGTGACCAAAATACCTCTATAGATCTTTCTTAGGCTTAAAACTCAACTTTTAGCCTAAATACTCAAATGAACTCTAAGATCTTGGGGCTCTATCCGACCATCATACTAGACAAAACTTGACGTTTAGAATGCAATAGAATTGATGGAATCACCATCCAACTCTCGACTCAAAATATTGACCAAAATCAACTATCTCAATAAGGGTCCACCCAAAGTCTTAAAATTACCAAAATATCTCTTGATCGCTTTCACTACCACACAATACATTCTCAAATGCAGACAACGAATGAAATCACTAAAGGAAAAAATGATTATTTTAGTAACTTTTTCAAGAATTAAAACATTAAAATTATAAAACTCAATGGATTTATATTATCGGGGAAGTCCATTATATTAACAGATAATAATGTTCCCATTCAATTAGGAGTCTGTTAGTAGTTTCTACATTTCAGCTATTTGTATATATACATAGTTAGTTATCTTTATTATGTAGGACTCTAATAGTTGCCTGTAATCTTGCTTTCTGTTGTATCGACTCTATTTAAAGAGCATAGGACGTGAATAAGATCAATTCTTTTCTTTTCATATCTTAAACTTTATATGGTATCCAGAGCCCTTCTTCTCCTCACAAAGTTCTAAATTTCTCATTATCCACCCACCGCTAATGACATCCGCAGTTACCAATTCTGATGCAACCAATGCTACCACCATTGTTCAATTCAACTCAGTTATCGAGCTTCTAATTAATCTTTCTGGAAGCTATAACTTCTCCTCGTGGAAGGCCCAAGTGTCCATGCTTATGAGAGGACACAATCTCTATGGACATCTAGATTGGACTACTCCAGCTCCTGCCGAGACCATCACTTATAACAACCTGTCAATTGTCAATCCTAATTATGTTAATTAGTTTCAACAAGACCAGTTAATCCAAAATGCCATTTTAGCATCAGTAGATCCGACTTGCTTCCATTGTAGCCGCTGCCACCACTGCCAAAGCAGCTTGGTATTCCCTCCATACGTTTTATGCCAATAGGTCACAAACTCGCATATTCAGCTTGCGAGATTGCCTCGCTCGTCTCAGTAAAGGGAGTCTCCCTGTTATCAGCAGCAACAGTCTCAGCCAGGGAAAAATCATTGTACCAATCCACAAGAAGTCACCTTAGTGTGTCAATTATGTGACCGATTTGGTTACTATGTCGCGCTTGTCGCTCTCAGTCACATAATCATTTTCAGGCACGAACCAGCTTTGTTGGACAACACATGTAGCAACCGGCCCTGTGGATAATCGATTCAGGGGCTACACATCATGTAGCATCGGATACCTAGAGTCTCAACAACATTGCTGACTCCAATGGTCTGAATGAAATCGGTATGGGAAATGGTAATACCAAACTAATTTCTCACACTGGTAACACTGATTTATCAGCATCTGATTCTAGCTTTAAATTATTCAATATACTTTGCTCTCCTTTCATTTCCAGTAACTTGATTTCAGTTTCTCAATTTTATCATGACAATCAAACATCTATTGAATTCTTTCCATTCTCTTATCTTGTAAAGGATCTGAGTACGGGGGCGCCGCTAGTTCAAGGGCAGAGTAGAGGACGCCTTTATGAGTGGCCACTAGATAATGCTTCTTCTTCATTTCCATCGCAATGCAATGTGGCTATGTCTTTAGATCTGTGGCATCGACGTTTAGGGCATCCAACATGTCCTACTTTAGATATGTTTTTGAATACATTTTCCATTCTAGTTAAGAAAATTTTCTTTCCATTTGTAATTCATGTCAATCAAATAAAAGTCATAGGCAACCTTTTTCTACAAATTCTTTGCAGAGTCACAAATCTCTCCAAATTATTTATAGTGACTTGTGGGGCCCATCACCAGTTCTTTTCATTGATAAGAAAAGATATTATGTTTTGTTTGTGGATCATTTTTCAAAATACATGTGGCTCCACACGATTCAATCCAAACATGAGGTTTTAGTTATTTTCAAAACACTACATCCATTGATTGAACATCGGTTGCAAACAAAAATATTATTTTTTTATACTGATGGAGAAGGTGAATTTTAGAGTCTAAATTTTTATTTAAAATCACAGGGCATTGGACATTTAATTTCCCCACCTTATACGACATAAAAAGTTGTTGTAGTTTGATAGACGACATCGCCATGTTGTTGAAACTACAAAAACTCTAATGCATCAAGCCTCTTTACCAGGCACCTTTTAGAGTTTTGCATGTCATCAAGCTGTATTTCTCATAAACAGGATGACAACCCCAAATTTAAATGATAAGTGTCCATATAAGCTTTTATTTCAAGAATCACCAAAATATAACAACGTAAAAATCTTTGATTGTTTATGTTATCCATGGTTAAAACCTTATGCCCAGAATAAGCTTGATTCACAATCAAAACCTTGTGTCTATTTGGGATTTTCAAATAACTATTATTGCCATCAATGCTTTGATCCGACCACCTCCAAAGTTTATCTTTCTAGAGATATAGTATTTTTTGAAACTAGTTATCCTTTTACCAATAGTTTTTCTAATTATAACCACAAATTGAAACTTTCTTGGGATGACTTATCTCCTCCAACAGAGATTCACAGTGATATCCCAGCAAAGCCACATTGTTTTGAACTACCTCAGCCATTGTCTACGAGTAGAAAAAGGTCTCTCTCTCTCTCTCTCCCGTTCTCAGTGGTGTCTCCAAGCTCAAGTACATTTCCACCTTCTCTAAACATTCCAGCAAGCACCTCTACTTCTTCCATCCCTACTCAATCCACTCCTATTCCTGTTTCTCTAATAATAACTAGTAAGCCACCCATCACCCAAACATATAGACGTCGAACCTCTACGGTTACCACATCTATCCAAGCTTCTCAACCACTACCACAATCAAAACCAGCCATCATTTCTCACCCAATGGTCACCCGCTCACAAACAAATAGCCTTAAACCTAAGAGATTTCTTGTTAAAACCAATCCCTCCCCACAAATTCCTCGCATCTACCGCCATGCATAGCTATATCCCAACTGCCAAGAAGCAATGAAAGCAAAATATGATGCTCTAATCAGAAACCAGAATGGGATTTGGTCCCTAGTGATCCCTCTCACAATGTTATGGACTGTAAATGGTTGTTTAGAGTTAAGCATAAACTTGATGGAAGTATTGACAAGTATAAAGCTCGCCTAGTAGCCAAAGGCTTCACACAAAGACCTGAGTTAGATTATCATTCCACATTCAGCCTTGTTATCAAACCTCAACAGTTCGTTTAGTTCTTGTGATTGTTACGCAACGCTTTTAGCCATTTAGTCAGTTTGATGTCAAAATGCCTTTCTACAAGGCAGTGTTCAAGAAGACGTGTACATGCGACAACCTCTTGGTTTTGAATCCTCTGAACATCCAACATCCATTTGCAAGCTGAAAAAGGCCATATACAGACTTAAGCAGGCTCCTAGGGCATGGTACACTGACCTCACCACCTACTTGACAAATATTGGGTTTGTCAAATCAAAATCTGACTCCTCTCTTTTTGTTTTTCATTCTTTTGGCGTTATTGTATACATTCTCATATATGTTGATGACATAATTATTACGAGTAGTACTCAGGAAAGTGTCAGGTCCATAATTACATCACTGTCCCAATGATTCTCTCTAAAAGATCTTGATCTCTTGCATTATTTGTCTCAAAAAAAATATGTCATGGATCTTCTGGATGAACTGCATATGGCTAATTGCAAGGGTGTTCCAAAACCAATGATATCAACCTGCACCTTTGCAAATTCTGAAGCTGATTCTTCCCTTTACAGATGAATCATTGGTAAGCTTCAGTACCTATCCTTCACTAGGCCTGACATCGGGTTTGCAGTGAGCAAGTTGTCTCAGTTTATGCATAATCCCAAAGTGTCTCACTGGAAAGCTATCAAACATTTGTTGCGCTACTTGAAAAACACAAGCGCATTGGGAGTCCAGCTAAGTCGCAAACCAGCAAACCGTTTACTTGCTTATTCTAACTCTGATTGGGCTGGGAATCCACAAGATAAGACTTCAACAATAGGTTATGTTGTCTACCTTGGAAACTCGCCAGTTTCTTGGTCCTCAAAAAGTCTGTCTCCCGCTCATCTATGGAAGCTGAGTACCGAATTGTTGCGGCTGCTATGTCTGAAGTCAATTGGCTAACGAATCTACGCAGGGAGATTCACCTATCATTGTCTGCTTCACCAACTATTTTCTATGACAATGTTAGCACGAATTACATTTGTGCTAATCCTCTTTTTCATAGTAGGATGAAGCATGTTGCCATTGACTTTCATTTTGTTCGTGAGCAAGTTCAACAAAAGGCACTTGAGGTTCGTCACCTTCACTCTGCTAATCAAGTCGTCGATCTCCTCACCAAGTCTCTTCCACATATAACTTTTCAGCGCCATTTTCACAAGTTGGGTCTTGTTCCAGTCACCCCCACTTGCGGGGGTATATTAACAGATAAATAATGTTCCCATTCAATTAGGAGTCTGTTAGTAGTTCCTACATTTCAACTATTTGTATATATACATAGTTGGTCATCTTTATTGTTTAGGATTCTAATAGTTGCCTGTAATCTAGCTTTCTGCTGTATCAACTCTATTTAAAGAGCATAGTATGTGAATAAGATCAATTCTTTTCTTTCATATCTTAAACTTTATACATTATAGTAGTGAAATCATATGTATCATAGACATTTACGTACCATATATATTATCAATCCACCATTCTCCATATATTTTGGAAGTCCGAAAATATTTAAAGTGCTAAATATGTCAAGAATGTTTTATAAATGATTTAAACGTATTTAAACTTGAATTTCTTAGTGGTAATTGGTTTCAACTTTTAAATACGTATTTGCAAAATATCTTTAATCTAGCTTGTCCGGTTTGGAGAATTATTTGGTCTTGCAAAACTAAATAAAAAATATTTTATCCAACTAATATTTTATTTAAAGTATACTTTAAAAGTGTTTATGCAAACTTTAACTCAGTCTTCCAAATATTTTTCAAAATTTTCTAAAATATTTAATCTAACTAATATTTTATTTAAATTATCAACTGAATTCTAGCACAAGACAAAATCTAATCCAAACGTACAGTTGAAAATATTCATGAAACACATTTTTGCACCAATATGGTCAAGACCTAAATCTAGACCAAATACAATAAAATAAAATAGAAAGAGGAAGAATCAAAGACCAAAATAAATTTCCTTGCACTAAATTAATTCTTTATGTTTAAAGGAAGATTCCCCCAAGTTTCTGTAAATTACTTCCCCCAAGTTTCTTTAAATTTCGCTTTCAATTTTTATTCAAATTAAAATAACCCCCCCCCCCCCTCCCTTTAAGTTTAGAAATAATCATTATTTTATCATATGCAAAATTATTTTACCCTTATCATTTTTTATCCTCTATTTTTATGTAATATATATATATATAACATTTTAATTTTTTAAATCAATGTATTTATAGATTTTTTTTAAGTTCATTAACATTGACATAAATACAATAATCCCTTTATAAGTTTGTTTTGTAATCTAATAGAGTATTATTTTTTTATGATTGTTATTTTAATACTACATATACTAAGCACATACATATGTATTATGTGCATGGAAAAGATTGGACCGTGCCAAAAAGCTGAATATTTTTGTTCGCATTTATAGCCTCATGATTACTTGTTCAACATTATATAAATTTAAGTTTCTGCTCGTATACACCCAAAGTTGAAGGATATATATGCTAATTGAAATCAGGACACGTTTATGTATTGTCAATCTTTTATAATTTAAATTTTATTTACAATATAATTATACAATTTTCAAGAAATTATTGTGAAATATATCTTTATTTTTATTAATTATATTTGTATACTTACATCTAAAAATGTTTATAAGATTATATCAATAAATTTTGTTAAAATTATTTTTTTTTATTTTGTTCATATAGTTCACTATAAAATGACATTAGCTTATATACTCCATCAATATTTCTCACTTTTTTGGGATAAAATTAATTTTTTCAATAAAATAACAAAAATACTATGATTTTGAGGAAGTGAAAAAGAAGAAGATACAAGTTGATGATGCAAGGTAGAATAGACATATAAATAGTCAATTAGACAAAAAGGGGAGAGAATGATTATTTTATAAAATTGAAAAAGAGATTTTCATTTTTAATTATAATATATTTTTGTTATAATTATTAACTGATCACCTAATAAAAAGTACTTTGTCTCCCCCCCCAAAAAAAAGACATATGTCCTTGTTGACAAATTTAATATTTTACATATGTTGGATTCCACTCAATTTTTGAAGGAAAAAAAATCATAAGTGTACTCTCCTATTTATAAGTTAATTTATTTTAAGTACAATTTTTAAACATTGTAAGATCTTTTTATATTTCTTAAATTTTGTACATAGGCAAACTATACCAAATGGATTGAGATGGGGAGATTATGTAAAATACATTGATTGTATAAGAATTTTACGCTATCAATATATATAAATTTGAATTCGTTAAAAATTATTCTAATTTATTTCTTAACAATATTTTAGTATATTAATTAAGTAATTAATTATCTAACTTTTCACTTTATTGGTCAGAGTTGATTTTCCTTTCTTCCATCCCCATATATATTATAAGAAAACTCGTTCCTCAACTAAATATCAATTCAACAGTTTAAGTCAAATACGAAAACCGAAATGCTACTTTACCTACTATAAGCATAGGAGTGTAACAAGCGCCATTTATAAAGTACAGCTATATAAAAAAAAAATTAATATGTTGAAGGGAATTTTTTAAAAAATTTATCAAATTCATATCCTGCTGGCGTTAGTCTGAGATCATAAAGTAAATTTATGTTGGTACAAAATATATTTTAATATTAAAATAATAATATTAATTTGAATCATGAGTTAGTGGGGAATGTGATAATAAGTTCCTATATAACTCTTATAATCTCTAACTCTGTATTTGCTCATTATTATACCTTATTATTTCTTGTAACTCATGGAACCATTAAGCTTTGTTCTACCCCCTTATATCTTGTGACTCTTGTAACCTCTAATACATAATGCCTCTACTCATTTACCTACATTACTATCCATACTAATCCTCTATTCAAGACAAGAATGAATTTTTCACCTATAAATAGTGATGTTTCTTCCTTGGTGAAGTGGGAGAGAAAAAATGTGAAATGTGGATAAAATATTGTAGTATGTGGTGAAGTGTACCATAGTGAAAGAGAGAGTTGAGACAAAGAAAATATTCTAAGTCTTTAATTATATTTACTATACAAAAGAGAGTGATTTATATGTTGAAGGAAGGTATTTTTTGTGTAGAGTTTTGGACTCTTCAACTAATTCAGAATTATTTGAGTCATACAACGTATCTTGGAGGGGATAAGTGAAGAGATGTACTGCTAAACCGGTGTAGATTATGCCGCAGTGAACTTAAATCTCCTTAAAGAGAGCGAGATATCCGCACCTCAGCCTTAATGAAATTTTATTTAATTTTTGTCATTTTATTTTCAACTATAATTTATTATATTTGTGATATATTATACCAATAATTTATAAACTTATTCCTCAATATCAAAGCAAATACACTATACTTTGGTTGACTACATTTTCTGAAAATTGTGTCCAACCTTATATGTGATTGATTACCTTGGAATGTCCAAACAAACACCTCCCCTACCACTCTCCTTTCCTTTAATTTTTTTTCCCAACAGCTGGCTCAAAAAAAAGGTTTTGAGTATAAAGAATTTTAATATGCTCCACCTAAAAATGTCATAAAGAGTTGTTGAAAAGATTACTATTCGAACTACTTCCTTCTTACTATATTCATTGTCAGTCACGTAAGACAGTCAAGAAACAACACATCTCGACAAAAATGGTAAACTATATATTAAGATAAATATTGAAAACGTAAAAGCTCTACGACTTTTTTGTTTTGACAAAAAGTGTTAATAAGATAATATTACCATTTCTTGCAAGTTTAATTACTCATTCGTCCACTTTTTCAATATACTAAAAATATATATCCATTTTTCACTTGTCCGATTTAGAAAATCAAGAAACATTATCACTTAATTTTTTGTTTATCCTTATTATTAACTATAATTTTTTTAAAAAAATTAAATTTATTTAATTTAAAAAATGATAGAATAAAATTATCACTTTATTTATTACTTCTTAAAAATATATATTAAGTCAATATTGTACGAGTTAAAATTGGACGAAGGGAGTAAAATATTCAAAATAGCAGAATAATCAACACTTTTGTGAGTTGTAAAAGAATGCGTGCTAAGTGGGAATTTTTGGAGAAGAGAGTCTTAAATTTGAAACTATGTATATCCATTTATAACGTGTTGTGTAAAATCAAGAGAACAAAAAAGAATAAATTTATAGCTTAAAATAGACAAGTGTGACACCAAAATTCTTTTGATGGACGGTAAAATGACCACTGCACTACTCAATCTTTTACCCCTGTGTTCTTACCATTTCTATTTCTTTAACTGCCCCTAATATACACCATGAAAATAAGGATGGCTATATTAGTTAAAGTTTTACAATTTACTAAAATGCACCTTTATTAAATTATACTCTCTCTGTTTAATTTTACGTGACTCTTTTAATTTGATATAATATTTTTTAAAAAAAAAAAAGAAAAAAAGCCTTTTTAAAACTTGTTGTTAAAACAATTCTTAGATATTTATATAATTTATAGTCATTTTAAATTATAATAAGATGACATTTTTTTTGGAACGAATTAAAAATGAAAGAATGTCATAGGGACAAAAGGAGTAGGACAGTTACTGAATATACTAATCTCGACTAGCCAACTAGTTTACCAGTGTTGTAATTTATAATGACCTAACCAACTAGTTATATTATCTATTTTGAGTCTGGACTCGCATGACTTTAAAATGTATCACTAAAGTATAAGATCTCCAAGTCTCAAAATTGTTTGCAATTTTGGTGTGTATATATATGTATCTAACATTTCTCTTATGTTTTGCCGACATGGAATATTGTTCTCATCAAGATTAGCCCCACCACATGAGATTTTACTAGACATAGTATTGAGATTAGTCTTGCCTTATTGAGATTTGTCTAAACTCAATTGAATTGGGACACATTGGCAAAACTAATACATTCGTGACTCTGATACCATCTATGACAATCTAGCTCACAAGTGGTATTATTCGCTCCAGGCTTAGACGTACACAACTTTAAAATGCATCACCATGACATAAGTGCAACTTACATATATTCCTAATATCTTTCTCAAAGCGGGTGAGTCCAAAGCGGTAGACGATATCACTAGCGGGTTTGGTCATAACAAATTATGATAGTATAAAATATAGATTACTTAGAAATTGTTTGAATTGACCTATTTTAAGTGTCTTTAAATCAAAATAATTTTTAAGCACATTTAAAATGTTCAACTGATTAAAAGAAATACTTATAAGCACTTGATTTAAAGTTAAAAAGATAAAAATAAATCAAAAACAAAAATCAGTCTAAATAGACTCTTACACACTTTACACATGTTTTATAAAATAGATAAATGATCAAATAGTTTAAGTTCATAATTATCCCAAAATTTATTTGTTTATTAATTTATCCTCATTTTATTTGCTTTAAACTGCTTAGGTAGGTAATATATTGATCAAAAGGTACATCCTTGGAAGGCATGATAAATGAAAATGTAGCACTTAGGTTACATTTTTATCTTTCTTTTCGTTAATAATAATAAAGTTATGAGACGGGATTGATTCGTTACAAAAAAGGATTGCCTCGATCCTGCCTTGACAAAAAGATAAATATAATATATTATTTACTAAATTACTCTTATTTATTAAATATTTTTTAAGAATTGAGAACTATTAAGAAAAATATAGTTCTTTAATAGTATAAAAGTATTAGTGTCATGAACCAATTCACTGAGTCATGCAGGCACCTACTGTAACACCTAGATAGGAGAATCCTAAATGTCCAACTAATTGAGTCATGCAGAAGATAAAAGAAACAGGAGATATCATTGAAATGATTTTTGAATTATCAGTTACAAGGTTTAGAAATCAATTTAAATTTTTGAAAATACACCTAACACCCCCAAGGATTCTAGTCAAAACAAGTACAAAAGCTTAAGGAAAGAAGAATAGAAAATGTTGGAGATCGTCTTTATCTTCACCTAAGAAACATCACTGATCTTGCAACTAGACTACATCTAAAAGGTATAACAAAAATAGTATCAATACAAATAACACATACTGGTAGACATCATTAGTCAATCCGAAATTCATTACAAATATAAAGTAAATAATCAGAAATAAATATGCAACAAGGGACTGCACTACTCAATCTTTTACCCCTGTGTTCTTACCATTTCTATTTCTTTAACTGCCCCTAATATACAATATGATCTCAGTTTTTTAATTAATCCATTGCTAACTCTAATGCTCATCAAGCCTAACCCTTCTATTTGTCATAATAGGAGTCTAGACCCACGATCGCTATAGCAGAATAATCAACACTTTTGTGAGTTGTAAAAGAATGCGTGCTAAGTGGGAATTTTTCGCTAACTCGATCTAATAAATCTATCACGTTTATTTAATCGTTCTTAACTATGCTTGATCTAAAATATTTAGTAACTCATTTACAAGATTGTCACATTAAGACGGTTGAGACTCATCCCCCTCTACCCATACTGACCCACCATGGCTGGATCTAACCTGCTATAATAGCTCCTTTATAGCGAGATTCCTCCTGCCAATGTGGCCTACACAGAGACAGAAGCTTGGACTTCCTTTCCCAAGCTTCCATTAATAAATATAATCATAGTATCAAATATAATCTGACTCTAAGTCACAAATTCATTGCTCATTACACCTTCAACCACTCTCCACTCAGTCATACTATCTTATATCTGATTATATAAAATATAACAACAATCACAATGTAGTAAGACAGATGATATATAATCACTTCACAATTATAACCATAAAGATGACACCATTATCATATGGGAATGAGTAATACAACAACTTTCATTTCTTTCATATCAATTATTATGCGAGATGTGTATGCTCAATTACAGTTAGATCAATTCCTCTATCATTGCACATGTAATCATGTTATTCAAATAACAATCAATAATTGCCCTATCATGAACCCACATTCAAACTATTAGTATGTCGAAACATGATATTCGATCCAATAATTTATGTACTGAAACATGAAACTTGATCAAATAGTTAGAACGTTGGAACGTGACATACTGATACTAGATTCAATATGTGTCGAAAAGTGACATTCGAACCAATATGTACCTACATGGTACCTAATTTAACAGCCACAATCATAAAATTATTATCACAATGAATGACTTACGCACTTGTATAATCAAATAATAGGTTTATATCAACATTGATCCTATTATGGAATCCACGCATAAATTGTTAGCGTGTCGAAACATGACACCTGTTCTAATAGTTAGTGTGTCAAAATGTGACACTTGATTCAATATATGTCGGAACGTGACACTTGATCTAATATGTGTCAAAACGTGATACCCTATTGAGTAATGTGTTGGTATGTGACACTCGATTCAATAATTTGTCAGAGTGTGACATCTAATCTAATAGTGTGTTAAAACATGATATTCGATCCAATAATCACAATCACATGCATAACTAATAATCCACAACTTGCATAAAATACGATGATAGATTCATTGCATATAATTGGTTATGGATAATCATTTATCTGGTTCATATCATTATTTTCTATTCACATATATGTAAGAATTACTAAGTAGTTAATAAGTATATATCACACAAGTGAGAATATCAAACCATCAGTGTAACACCCTGTGAAATTATTGAAATGCCCCTAGAATGTAATCATGCGCATAATGTGTCTTCCCAAGGTTGCGAAAAATTGAGTGAAAAAATGGTCTCGACCTGATTTTAGAGCAACTTGGGGGTGTTAGGTGTATTTTCAAAAATTTAAATTGGTTTCTAAACCTTGTAACTGATAATTCAAAAATCATTTCAATGATATCTTCTGTTTCTTTTATCTTCTGCATGACTCAATTAGTTGGACATTTAGGATTCTCCTATCTAGGTGTTATAGTAGGTGCCTGCATGACTCGGTGAGTTGGGTCACGACACTAATACTTTTATACTATTAAAGAACTATATTTTTCTTAATAGTTCTCAATTCTTAAAAAAATATTTACTAAATAAGAGTAATTTAGTC
>DF361346.1:0-22659 GCA_000787875.1 Solanum virginianum | reverse complement strand
TTATAAATTTTTAGAGATCATAATAGACTGTTGGAGATCAAATGATACGACTTGCAAATCATGAAGCGTATTCGGATTAGAATGTTGTGAACCATGATGATTTCATAAGGGTTTATGGGCTAGCCATGAATTGATAAAATTGGTATTATCGGGCCATGTGAAATGTTGGAAAGTTTTTGGGGAATTTTCATAAATAGCCTAAACTTGAAACTTAATATGGTCAAATAACTATATTTTACATAATCACATAATATAACCTTGGCTATGTTACCTGGAGGGGAGGAGAGAGGTGAACGAGATCAAAAGAGGGAAGAGAGAGGCGAATTGTATATGTATATTTGTCAAATTGTATGTGTATATTTTTCAAATATTTGTATAAGTGTAATTGATATACATATATATTTTTATATCTGGCAAATGAGAATAAGAGAGGGATGAGAGAGGCGAGCGAGAGTGGAGAGAGGCGAATTGTATATGTATATATGTCGAATTGATTATGTATATCTATCAAAATAAGTGTATATATGTAGCTGATATACATTTGTAATTGTATATCTGCAAGAAATTGGAGAGAGAGAAGAAGAAAGGAGAGAGAAAATAATAATAAAACCCTAACTATAGCTATAAATTGTATTTTTTTCAAACTATAATTGTATAATGTGAATACATATAATATGTTTGCGTAATTATGTTATTTTTCCACATTTTTTAAGTGTCAACCACAAAACCTCGTCCTTATTAGGTTTTAGGGATGAGGACGGGTCACAACTGATTTTCTTCTGGTGATTATAAATTTTTAGAGATCATAATTAGACCGTTGGAGACCAAATGATACAGCTTGCAAAGACGGCTCGAACGGACTCATGAAACGTCAAATTGGGATCAGAATGACAAGTTTGTTATACATATTAGTTCTTAACAGATATGTGTTGAATCATGCTCACAAAGTCTGTTCGTGCAATGACTTTGATTGCATGAAATCCACTTACGTGTATTAGTAAAAATGGAAAAAATATAGCTTGAAATTGACTTACAAGTCATCTTTATTCTATGAACTATGAGTCATCTATTACGTGTTAATTTAGTAAATGTATAAATTTATTGAAAGACACTTTTGAAAATGAGTAAATGACTATGGATCGGAAGCAACAACGACCACTAGGATAAGCTCCATATGTACACTCGGGGTCATTTGGTGTGATGAATAAGAATAGTTAATCTAGAATAATTTTTAAAGGGGAAATTACATATATATACAAAAAGGTAAAATGTTTGGAAAAAAAATAGTCCGTGTTTTATTTACATAACAAATAGCCCAAAATCAACGAAACTATAGATGACTATACATAATAGTTTGTCAAAGTTATAGAAAGTATACACTACTATACAATGTATATTACTTATACAAGAGTTATACACTAAATATACATTATGATACATAAATATACACTGACTATACATGTCTATACAATGAGGGTTGAATGCCCAAAATTGTAATAAATAGCCAATGGTCAGTTAAATGACTACTTTTTGTAATTAAAAAAAAGTGGGATATTTTTTATGTAAATAATTTTTTTCAGTAGCTTGTGGATGTAATTATCTCATTTTTAAATGCGCTTTTACTCTTGTTTGATCGCAAATACTGGGATAACTTATCCGTCGATTAACAATTAGTAATGAGATAAGTTATTCCTCCCTAGAGGTTGAATAGTACTCCCAGGATAACTTATCCTGCGATAAAATATGTAAAATACAAAGATATCCTCCTTAAACTATCTTTTATACACATGTTTCTATTCATGTATATTTGCATGATTTTTAACAATATTTATGATAACATTCACAACTTTAGTTAATCCTTGTTTTTATGATAATATATTTTTCTATTAAAAAAATATTTTTTATAAATATAATTTTTATTTATCAATATATTATAAGGTAAATTTATTTGTCTAATTTTTATGTTTAGTTATATTTTCATTTTTCAAAAATGTTCACTCCATTACTAAATTACATATTTTAAATTAAATAGTTTATTACTCACTTAAAAATTATATTTTTATATATCAATTCAAATTAGCTGATTATAATAATATTTATTTTTAATTTTAATAAACATAAAATGAAAATTTTATTTTTAAAACTAAATAGGATGAAAGTTTATTTTTGTAATGACCCTCCAAGTCATTTCAGCGTTTCGCAAATATCTGGTCAGTTGGAATATGTGCATAGTGACCTCCGACCATTTTTCACTTGTTGGTACTATTGGTATGGTTGTTGGGTTGAGGTTTATATGGCTTTCCGAGTTGAACAAGATATCATAATTACAAAATAAATTTTTAGATAAAGTCCTAGAAAATAGTCTCGGAGTGAAATTTTAATGGTTCCATCAGCTCCGAAACGAACAAATTACGCTAGGAACATATTTGCTGCAGTTATATCATGTTTTGCAAATTTAGCCATCAAAACAGGTTAATAGTTGACTTTAGTCAACACACTTGGTAAACGTGCCCAAATGAAAATTCTGACAGTACAGTTAGCTTCGAAATGCCAAATTTGGTCTAGAAGGATATTTCATTCAGTTTTTGAGGCTTCGGGGTGTGTTTTGGCCCCTTCAGTAGATTTTGATATGGGAAAGTGAGACCCACGTTGGATCAAAATGACCTCCGGTGGAAATTTCGTCCACATCGCTGAGTTTGAAATGTTTTTGTTCAAATTTCATATATGGATTGTATTTTTGCGATTTTAGATGAGTCCAATACATCAAAATTTACTTTGAGCATTTGCTGAAAAATGAAAGGCGACGAACGATGTGGCCGCACGGGATCGCACCACGTGGCAAGGCGGCATATAAGGTATATTTCTAGTGAATTTCATTCCAAAATCACACACAAGTTGAAATATCAACTTTGATCAGCGATAACTTCCTCATTTTTTTATCCATTTCAAGCGATTCAAAAAGTTAAATTGTATAAAATTTTGCGAGGAACATTGTGGGGACCTCGAATTTCATCTTTGGCACCTGTTTCGAGATAAAAATCACTATTTTTACTTATGTTATCATAAATTGTCATGAAATTCGTGTCCTGATATGTTAGCTATTTTTATCAGAATTTAGTAAAATTTGGGTCTAAACTATATGTAACATCCAGTAAAATTACTAAAATATTCCTAGAGGAGAGGTATATGTGTAATGCATCTTCCCCTACTCAAATGAAAA
The DNA here is from genome assembly GCA_000787875.1 of Solanum virginianum. Taxonomy (NCBI): domain Eukaryota; kingdom Viridiplantae; phylum Streptophyta; class Magnoliopsida; order Solanales; family Solanaceae; genus Solanum; species Solanum virginianum. The sequence goes on along the minus strand of DF361346.1, from coordinate 19,439 downwards.
ATCTGAGACCAGATATAGGATCAACATGAAAAATTGAGTGAAAAAATGGTCTCGATTGATTTTTAGAGCCATCGGATCAAAAGATAAATTATCAATCCGAAAATCGATAATAGTGTCTATGCGCGACAGAGGCGCATCGCCCTTTGTCACGGATTTGACTTATTTTTTAAAAAAAATTTCGATGGGATTGAAAAAACTCGTTAGGAAAATTTTTGAAAAGGAGAATTCAAGGGAGAGTTCTTGAAGATTGATCGTTAAAGCTTCACATCGGGTATGTAAGGCTAAACTAAAACCATGAGATTATTCTCTCATGTGCCCATAAATGGTCATAAAAGAGTTGAAAGTCTAATGAGTCTAAAAACATGATTCTTGATGGTTTTCTTGAAAAACTATATTTTTTACATGTATTTTCACATATTGATGATCATAATAAACTTATTTTCTTGAATTAAATACTTTTCATGAGATATTATATAACCCTATATGATAATTTGTGAAAACATGCATGAATGAACCTAGGGATGGAGTCTAGAGCCTTTATTTGAGAGTGTCGATTGTGATTGTGATATGAGAATGATGATTAGTTAATAGAACTTGATAGCCTTGTGAGTCTCCATAAATGAACTCTAATTTTTGTCTATTCAATTGTTCCCTAATGATTGTTCTAAGCTTTGAGCTATTGATTGATGAGATGATTAGAGTGTCTATGAGACTGATTGAATGATGAGTGCCTCCATGAGGCTTATTGAGATGGTTTGATTGAGATGGATTGTCTTATAAGCATTGAGTCTTAGGAGGAGTATCGAGCTCCAAAATTGGTAATAGTTATACCAACTCCTACTCATTAACTATGTAGTTAAGCATAGGTGAGGATTAGAACCATTGCATTATATTGAGGTTCCCTCTTGATAGAAGTCCTTGAAACAATAGAGGACTTGTTAATAGCTGACTCCATTTTAGATTTGTTCACTATGGTTTCGATTCGTTCTCTACCTGGCAAGTACAAAACGGTCGTGGCAACACCAACAGGATGTTGTACATCTACTGGCTCATAAGTGATTGTTGTCAGATAAGAGAAACTCCTAGAAAGTTTTCACATGGAGTACTCTGAGTCAAGATGAGATGAGATGAGTTGAGTGGAGTTCCTTTGAGATGAGTCTAATTTAATTAATAAGGTTTCATTGGTTGATGGGTCACTTGTCTGCTCTTTATTCTTGCTTTAGATAGACATTTGACATGTTGATTGTTTATTATTCTCAGTTGGTGTTGTTCCATATTATTCTACCTGTTTCCTATTTCATTAAGTATTTTACATACCATACTCTCCATGTACTGATGCCACTTTGTGCTGCATCATTTCATGATGCAGAAACAGGGATTAAAGATCATCAACAGACGCATCATTGAGGATCTGAGACGTTCAGCTGATTGGTGAGCCTCCTTACTTCGTAGGATTCATTATGTTTATTTCATCTGGCTTTAGAGTTAGACTTGATTAGCTTTATTTTCATTTGAGGTAGTCATGGGTCTGTCATTGACACCACTTGATAGTGATAGAGGCTTCATAGACTAGAGTCGAATGTTGAATGTTAAGATTGTTCATTTATTATATTATCTTGAGACTAGATGATGAAATGTGCCTAGTTACTTTTATTTTGTCTTCCGCTGATTAGTAGAGTTGTTAACTGGATGAATGTGATGAGGCCACGTGGTTCACTCGGGGACTAGAAATAGTATCTAGGTGTCGGTCACATCTAGGGTACCCTCTCGGGGCATGACATTGTACTACTTTTTGAGGCGCACACTGCGGTAGTATATTCGAATTTTGTTAATTTGATCATATATTTGAGGTCAGAATGATCTAATGAGCCCCTGTACTTGTACTCGATTGTATTTTGGACCCTTCTACTTAATTCTTTGCCATCTAAACCCCTCAACCCATATTAAACTCTATCTTTTAAACACAATATTTCACATGGTTGTTATGCATGTTGCACAAATGCGCACAAGTCATTAAAAACCAATGACTAAGAAGCCACGTCTAAAATTAAAGCAAAAGGGGGCTGAATGAATTCCAAAGGTTTATTTCCTTTTCGTCTAGACCCTTACATCCCTCAATATCCTCACCTCTTTCTTTCTTCATTTTCTCCGATGAACAGAGAACCTAGTCAGTCCCCTTCCTCAAATAAGTTTTAAGATTATGTCGTATTGAAAGGGCGTGTATATAAAGTTTTTGTGTTTTTAATTGTTCATATAATTGTGTTTCATAGCTCTGTCGTATGTAACTATATCAATTAACATTAAATGTTTTCAAAAAATTTGAGAATTTTGCTTTGTTTAGTGTCTAATGCTACCGGTATAACAGCGTTATGTCTTTATTTTGACTTCAATGACATATTTCGTGAATTCGATTAGTTTCTTGGATTTTTCTGTAATTGACTGAAGTCAATAATTTTTTCACCATTTGTCTTGGATATTGAGTCTTTTATGGGTCCATTAATATATATACGACGTGTCTAACAATGTTAACATCATTTTACCTTTAAAAATTATAGCTTGTGTTTTCCATGTACCTATAAAGTTAGTAGTAACCTATATTTTTTTTTCTTAACTTTTTTTGGTAACTAACTTTATTTTATTAATCACCAAATGAGAGTTACACATCCATAACAAACTACACAATTTGTTATCCTGTTTACAGTAAAACTCAAAGATATCAGTAAATTAAACGAAAGAGAAGTTGTTGCAGTCTAGTACTAATGGCTATAACAGCCCTCATAGTAAACATGTATGCTACTTCTTTGGCGATAGATTCATATGAACTCCTTTTTCCTTCAAAAATTCATTGATTCCTTTCTATCCACATAGCATGGACACATTCTATATATAGTGTGAACAATTGAGCAGACTGAGTTTTGCCGTGGGTACGAAAATGGGATCCCCAACTCTAGCTTGCTTTATAGCCCAATCCAAGTGAATATCCCAAGTACCTGCAGTAAAGATCAGCTAGTTGAGCTGACACACCCCTAGCCTACATCCTGGATGTGACCGGTACTCGAAAATTATTTCTGGTCCCAAGCGAATCACTTGACCTTGCTACTTACTCAGCGGAAGACTTAAACAATAGTGGAAAAAGCTGTAAAAGCAACAAGCTAAACAAGAATGATCTGCATAACTGAGTGTAACAGTCCACAAGCAACAACTGAATAACTAGAACTAGAATACTGACACATAGTCTGTGGAACCTCTACTAAAGCTATTTGAAAGGACTACTGGGATAGGCCCTAAGTAGTCAGAACTAAAATAAGTGTTGAAATAAAATGTAAGCAACTCCAGAGCCTTTGACTAAGAAGAGGCCTCATCAAATGACTGGAAGCTATCTAGTTCTCAACGAAGCGGCTGCTAAGGAACTCTGTAACTTGCGTCTGCATCATAAAATGATGCAGCTTTGCATCATAAAATGATGCAGGTCCTAAGGACATCAGTACATGGAATTTACGGTATGTAAGATGGACAAAAGAGTAACTCAGTCTCATAATGAAATAACAATAATAATAAATGCTTCATATGTTGAAAGTAACATATTGTAGGCTGGTAAGTAAAACATATTTTCTTAGATTGGGGAGTTTCTCTAACTGACAACCACCACTATGAGCTTCGTGGTGATACAACGTCTTGTCCGTTCTGCCAAATTTGTCTCGTACTTTGCCAGGGTAAAGGACGAAGAACTAAGGGAGTGGATCCATCCCAAAACTAGGTCATCTCAGTAGCTAATGAGGAATGTACCTTGGTACAATCCTATCCTATGTTGGCTACATAGTTTATGAGTTTAAGTAATTAATTCTACTCTTACTACAATCCTATCCTATGCTGGCTACATAGTTTATGAGTTCAAGTAATTTATTCTACTCTTACTCATATCGGTGTTCAATACTACTCCCAAAATACTTTTATATAGCTCATACTTAAAGACTTGGAATTCTTAAAATCTGATTTCTCGGGAACTTAGCCTAACTTACTACTTAGATTTCTCAATTGGATTCATTAATTGACTAAAACTAATATCTTTTCAAATATCCTCAATGTATTGGTTTCTCAACTACTATACAAAAAATAGTTCAAGAAAATAATTATTTAATTTATTTCAAAACTATAGGCTTTATGGGTGTTCATGAAACCCACATGAGATTTACGGGAGATCCTTCTTAACTATAAATCTTGGTTTCAGTACTATATATAACAAGTAAAGAATCAAGAATCGTCATGCTTTATCAAGAATCTATATGTACAATTGGAAATCTACTAAACTTCACAGAAATTACATGAATTTAATCTTAACTAATGCTTGAAACTTCTTGGATGAAAACTAAGTTACATTTTCTAAAATATTCTCAAAAATAGTTTTAGAGTGGCCTTACATACCTGGGAAAGAGTCTTCTTAGAGAATTGGATAGAATTCTTGAGCCCTACTATGATCTTGATTTTCTTGTGCATGAGTTTCTTGAGAGCGTTTTTAAAACAATGAAGGTGTAAAAATAAGCGTTTAAGACCTAAATTTGACTTAAAATCGACTAGTTTAGGCTTATGGGGTGTATAAAAGGTTGAAACTACCCTTCCCAATTAAAAGAAGAAAAATCATCCAGTTTTGTACTGGTGCGCATCGCTCACCAGTGTTAAAATCCTGGTTTCCGCAAGAAGTCAGATTACGTTAAAATTTTGGGAAAACCGAAGTATGATTATGCATCCCTAGCGCGTCGTGGATGGGGCAGAAACCTCACTCTTTTGAAATTTTTAAAAAAATAATTTGACTCGGTCGCATTAAAATTGAGTCGAGACCATTTTTTGACTCAATTTTTCGTACTGATCGCAAATCTGGTCTCGAATTTGCAAAAGGAGCATTGGAAGACGTGTTACGCATAAGGTCAATTCTAGGGGTATTTTAATATTTTCACCAGGTGTTACATTATCTCTTCCTTGGGATCATTCATACTCGAATGCTAACGATACGAACAAAAGCTAGCTCAAATCACAAGATTTTTGAACTTAACAAACATAAATCTTCAAGGTGGATTATGGTAGTTTACCTTCAAGATCCTCATTTAGGCCAACGAACAAGTGTGGATACTTGCTTTCATATCTTCCTCTGCCTCCCATGTAGCTTCTTCCACGAATTGATTCCTTCACAAAACCTTCATCACAACAATCTCCTTGGTCCTTAGTTTACAAACTTGTCGGTCTAATATCTGCACCAAGATCTCTTCATATGACAAATTATCCTTAATTCCAGCACTTTCAACCAGGACAACTAGTGAGGGATCTCCCAAGCACCTCTTAAGTATGGAAATATGAAATATCGGATGTATAACACTTAATTCTGTTGGTAATTCTAACGCATAAGCAACACTACCAACTTTTCTCAAGATCTGGTAAGGCCCAATATATCGTGCACTGAGCTTTCCCTTTTTCTCGAATCTCATAACTCCCTTCGCTAGAGATACCTTCAGGTATACCCAATCACCTACCTCAAACTCCAAGTCTCTTCTTCTGACATCCGTGTAAGACTTTTGTCGGTTCTGAGCTGTCTTGAGCCTCTCTTGGATAACCTTCACTTTTTTCATAGCTTGATGGACCAAATCAGGTCCTATCAACCCTACCTCACCAACTTCAGACCACCCTATGGGTGATGTACACCTTCTCTCGTAAAGGGCCTCATACGGTGCCATCTGTATACTGGCCTGAAAGCTATTATTGTAAGAGAACTCGGTCAAGGGTAAATGATCATCCCAGTTACCCTAAAAGTCTATCACGTACACCCTCAACATATCCTCCAAGTCTGTATAGTTCACTCTACTTGCCCGTCTGTCTGAGGATGGAAAGTTGTACTATGATTCACCTTCGTACCAAGCCCCTTCTGAAAGGACTTCCAAAATTGTGCTGTAAACTGACGCCCCCTATCTGAAATAATGGATATAGGGACCCCGTGCAACCTAAAAATCTCCTTAAGATAAAGTCTGACATAATTCTCAGTTGTATCAGTCGTCTTGACAGGTAGAAAGTGAGTTGACTTGGTCATTCTGTCTACTATGACCCATATCAAATCGTGCTGTCTATGGGAGTGAGGTAAGGCTGTTATGAAGTTCATGTTAATCATCTCCTATTTCTATTCTGGAATCTTTATATTCTGGGCTACACCACAAGGCCTTGGTGCTCTACCTTAACTTGCTGGCAATTTGGGCATCTAGACACGAACTCCACAATGTCCCTTTTCATACCACCCCACCAATAGACTTCCCGCAAATCTCTATACATCTTTGTTGCACCAGGGTGGATAGAGTATCTGGCATTATGAGAATCAGCCAAGATCCTATCTCTAAGGCTGTTAAGACTTGGCACACACAATCTACCTTGGTATCTCAGGACATCATCTCCCCCTTTTGAGAATACTAATACTTTTCTGCTTCTGAACATCTTCTTTCAATTGGAAAAGGATGGGATCCTTGCCTTATTTTTCTTTCACTTCCACCATCAAGGATGACTCTGACCCATTTCTGACAATGGCCCCATCTTCATCAGAATCCTCAATCTGTACCCCCAAATGGGCTAGTCTGTGAAGCTCCTTAGCTAACTCTTTCTTTTCATCCTCAATGTGAGCTGTGCTCCCCATGGTCACCCTGCTAAGAGCATCAGCAACTACATTAGCTTTACCTGGATGATAGAGAATACTCCTATCATAGTCTTTCAGCAACTCCAACTATCTCCTCTGCCTCAAATTCAGCTCCTTCTGGCTAAATACATACTGCAAGCTCTTGTGGTCCATGGTACATCCACGTGCCCACCATATAGATAGTGCCTCTAGATCTTCAGGGAAAATACTACTGCAGCAAGCTCAAGATCATGAGTTGGGTAATTCTTTTCATAAATCTCCATATAGATAGTGTCTCCAGATTTTCATAGCAAACACCACCGTAACAAGCTCAAGATCATGAGTTGGGTAATTCTTTTCATAAATCTTAAGTTGTCTAGAGGCATATGCTATCACCTTGCCTCTCTGCATTAATACACAGCCCAAGCCAACTCTGAAAGCATCACAATATACCAGGAAGTCATCAACTCCCTTCGGTAGGGATAAGGCTGGGCTTGTGGTCAGACTAGTCTTTAACTCTTGGAAGCTCTTCTTACAAGCTTCTGACCGTTCGAACTTAGTATTCTTCTGAGTCAGCTTAGTCAAGGGAGCTGAGATAGAAGAAAACCCCTCTACAAACTGTCTGTAGTAACCTGCCAAGTCCAAGAAACTCCTTACCTCTGTGAAAGTTGAGGGCCTTGGCCAATTATTTACTGCCTCAATCTTTTGGGAATCAACTTGGATACCTTCACCAGACACAATAGCCCCAAAAATGCCATAGACGTCAACTAGAACTCATACTTAGAAAATTTGGCATATAGTTATTGATCCTTAAGGGTCTGAAGAATAATTCTAAGATGGTCTGCATGCTCCTCCTTGCTACGGAAGTAGATCAGGATACCATTTTTGAAGCATAAGACAAAGAATAATAATCAATTATGACACTTTCTAATGTCCCGCAGCCTCCCTATTATAGATGTGGCGTGCTTCACTCCCATAATACGGACTCTACGGCCTCAACACCCTGTTCATAAGATCCATGAAAGTTGCTGGTGCATTCGTCAGCCCAAAGGACATGACCAAAAACTCATAATGACCATAGCGAGTACTGAAAGTTATCTTAGGAATGTCTCTCTCTCTTTCTCACTTTAAGCTGATGATACCCAGATCTAAGATCTATTTTGGAAAAATAGGGAGCACCCTGAAGTTGGTCGAATAGGTCATCAATTCTGGGAAGAGGATACTTGTTCTTAATGGTGACCTTGTTCAACTGATGGTAATCTATACACATCCGGAGATAACCATCCTTCTTACGCACGAAGAGAACTAGAGCATCCTAAGGTGAGACGCTTGGTCTAATGAAACCTTTATCTAAGAGATCTTTCAGCAGCAACTTTAGCTCCGAAGGAGCCATACGGTATGGAGGGATAGATATAGGCTGAGTATCTGAAAGAGTGTCTATCCCAAAGTTTGTCGACCTGTCAGGAGGGACTCCGGGAAGATCCTCAGGAAATGCTTTTGGGAACTCATTCACAATGGGGACAGACTGAAAATATGGTGCCTCGGTACGAGAATCCTAAACTCTGACTAGGTGGTATATACACCCTTTGGAAATTAACTTTCTAGCTTTGAAATATGAGACAAACTGACCTTTATGAACAACTGAGCTACCCCTCCACTCTAAGACTGGTACGTTAGGAAACTGAAATTTGACTACTCTGGTTCTGCAATCTATGGAGGCATACCCATCATGAAGTCAATCCATGCCTAGGATGACATCAAAATCTACTATGTCTAACTCCACCAAATCAGCTACAATAGTCTTATGATAAACAGAGACTGGACAACCCCTGTATATTCTTTGGGCTAAAATAGGCTCCCAGTATGAGTAGAAACACTGAAAGGCATTCTGGATTGACCCCAAACTTCACAACTATATATGGGGTTAAAAATGACAATGTGGCTCCTGGGTCTAATAATGCGTAGACATCATAAGTAAAGATTTTGACCATACCCGTAACTACATCTGGTGACTTTTTCTGCTCATGTTTGGTGCCTATGGCATACAAGCGGTTTGCGCCCCCGCTTGTTCCTGCTGTAGTGCACCTATGAGGTGGCTTACCCTGCGGTGCTGAAAAAGCTGTCTGTGATCTGTTATCTCTCATATTCCCAATCAGCATCGCAATCCTGCCCTCCATCTTAGTCATTCGAGAGACCCTGACACAAAAGATCCATCTTAGTATGCATATCTGCCACCATAGCTGGAGCATAACGGACACCTGAGTAAACTTGAGGTTGTACTCCCATATACTCTTATTCTCCTGCTTCAGATTCAGAAATTCCCTTATCTTAGCCTGCCTCATCTCCCTGGGAAAGTATTATCCCAGAAAAGCCTCCTCAAACACCATCCAATTAACAGCTGGTGGCCCATCTGCCCTATTTCCTTTCCACTGATCAAACTAGAGTCTAGATACCCCCTTGAGCTAGTAGACAGTCATCTCAACCTGCTCAGCATCACATATAAGCATCAACTAGAACACCTTTTGGAGCTCCTCAATGAAGTTCTCTAGATCCTCCTTCACATTGGACCCTATGAATTCTGGTGGGTTCATCCTCAGAAACTCCCTAACTTTGGCAGTATCTGACCTATGATTTCTTTCGTCTTCCGGGTAACCCTGTGTAATGACCGCTTGAGCCAAAGTCTAGATGGCATGGAAAAGCTCAATGTTGGAGATATCTGCTTGTTGTGGCTGCTCCACAGGTATAACTGGACCTCTAGGTTCCTCAGGTATTCGGCCAGACTGGTTTGCATTTCTCCTGGATGGGCACCCTCTGCCCCTTATTGGTCCGTTAGCTCTGCATAGAGGCATGATCTGAAAACACAGCGTGAACGCACGAGTTAGAAGGGACTTCACAGAGATATACTTTGAAGCATAAGACAAAGAATAATAATCAATTATGACACTTTCTAATGTCCCGCAGCCTCCCTATTATAGATGTGGCGTGCTTCACTCCCATAATACGGACTCTACTAATAGACACGGCTCCATAGACTCCCTAAGACTCTTGAACTCTGCGCTCTGATATCAAGTTTGTCATGCCCCGAGCCTACACCCTGGACGTGGCCGGCACTCGAAAACCATTTTTGGTCTCAAGTGAACCACTTGGCCTGACTACTTACTCAGCGGAAGACTTGAACAATAGTGGAAAAAGCTGTAAAAGCAACAAGCTAAACAAGAATGATTTGCATAACTGAGTATAACAGTCTACAAGCAACAACTGAATAACTAGAACTAGAATACTGACACATAGTCTATAGAACCTCTACCAAAGTTGTCTGAAAGGACTACTGGGATAGCCCCCAAGTAGCAAGAACTAAACTAAGTGCTGAAATAAAATGTAAGTAACTCCAGAGCCTCTAACTGAGAAGAGGCCTCGCCAAATGACTGAAAGCTATATACTTCTCAATGAACTGGCTACTGAGGAACTCTGTCACTCGCGTCTGCATCATAAAATGATGTAGCTCCTAAGGACATCAGTATGTGGAATGTACAGTATGTAAGATGGCCAAAATAGTAACTTAGAATATCATAATATTTCTCAAAAGATATAAACATTACTCATAATGAAATAACAATAATAATAAATGCTTCGTATGTTGAAAGTAACATGTTGTAGGCTAGTAAGTAAAACATATTTTCTTATCTTGGGGAGTTTCTCTAACCGACAACCACCACTATGAGCTTCATGGTGATACATCATCTTGCCCACTCTGCCAGAGTCGTCCCGTACTTTGCTGGGGTAGGAAACGAAGAACTAGGGGAGTGGATCCATCCCAAAGCTGGGCCATCTCAGTGGCTAATGAGGAATGTACCTTGGTACAATCCTATCCTATGCTGGCTACATAGTTTATGAGTTCGAGTAATTAATTCTACTTTTACTCATATGGTGCTCAATGCTACTTCCAAAACACTTTTATATAGCTCATACTTAAAGACTTGGAATTCTTAAAATCTGATTTCTCGGGAACTTAGCCCAACTTACTACCTAGCTTTCTCAACTGGATTCTTTAACTTGACTGAAAACTAATATCTTTTCAAATAACCTCAACGTTGTTGGTTTCTCAGCTATCATACCAAAAATAGTTCAAGAAAATAATTATTTAATTTATCTCAAAACTATAGGCTTTATGGGTGTTCATGAAACCCACATGAAATTTACAAGAAATCCTTCTAAACTATAAATCTTGGTTTCAATACTACATATAACAAGTAAAGACTCAAGAATCATCATGCTTTATCAAGAATCTATACGTACAATTGGAAATTTACTAAACTTCACAGAAATTACATGAATTTAATCTTAACTAATGCTTGAAACTTCTTGGATGAAAACTAAGTTACGTTTTCTAAAATATTCTCAAAAATAGTTTTAGAGTGGCCTTACATACTTGAGAAAGATAATTCTTAGAGAATTGGAAAGAATTCTTGAGCCCTACTACGATCTTGATTTTCTTACGCGTGAGTTTCTTTAGAGCATTTTTGAAAGAATGAAGGTGTAAAAATAAGCGTTTAGGGCCTAAATTCTACTTAAAACCGACTAGTTTAGGATTATGGGGTGTGGGAAAGGTCAATACTACCTTCCCAATAGAAAGAAGAAAAATCATCCATTTTTGTATTGGTGAGCGTTGCACACCAGTGTTAAAATCTTGGTTTTCGCAAAAAGTCAAATTACGTCAAAATTTTGGAAAAACCAAAGTGTAGCATCCCTAGCGCGCCGCGGAAGGGGCACGAAAACTCACTATTTTGAAATTTTTTAGAAAAAAATTAATTGACTCTGTCACGTTAACGTCGAGTCGAGACCATTTTTTGACTCAATTTTTCGCACTTATCGCAAATCTGATCTCAGATTTGCAAACGAAGCATAGGAAGACGTATTACGTGCAAAGCCAATTCTTAGGTATATTTTAGGCTTTTCACCAGGTGTTACATGAGCCATACCATCAATTCCTTTCATACAGATCTAGTGAATTCACATTGCACAAATAGATGATCTCTAGTTTCCAGCTCGTTTTGACACAAAATACATTGTTGGTCTACATTCATTCCCCAGTCAGACAATCTATCAGTTGTTGGAAGCTTGTTCTGTATCTGAAGCCACATCGTAGCAATAGCCTTTCATCTTGTAATGTTAGAAAACATCAGACATTTCCATAGCACTCTAGATCTGTTTCCTAGAAGCTTCATGTAGAGTTTACCAATAGTTGCTGCTTCTTTTTGCATCTGTGTATGTTTCAAGATTAATCTAGCAGTGAATATCTTTTTAACCATCCACGAGGCTTGCGTTGGTCTAGGAGCAGTGAAGAATTGTTGGGTCTTTATGTAGAAAGAGTGAATCTATCTGATCCACAATTTATGTGATATTTGGGCAAGATCCCAACATATCTTAGTAATGGCAGCTTGGTTCCATATTTGTACATTAATAAGGTTCATGCTACCAGCTGATTTAGGTAGGCATACTTTATCCCATGCTATTAGTGCCCTCTTTGTAATGGTATTAGTACCCGACCAAGTGAAACTCCTATGGTAAGCATCAATTAGCTTAAGTACTTTTGTAGGAATGATGAATAGTTGTGATCAGTAAGCCTGAATTCCAAAAAGGACTGATTGAACTAATTGTATTCTCCCTGCATATGAGAGTTTCTTAGCTATCCAAGAAGTAATTCTAGCAACAACTTTTTTCACTAGTGGTGTCTATTGCATAAGAGACAATTTCTTAGTGGATAGGGGGACACCAAGGTACTTGAAAGGGAATTCTCCACACCTAGAGCCAAACTGTTGTTGTATTCTATTTTTCATCTGATCAGAGACACCACCAGAATATATGGAGTTTTTATTCATGTTTGCCTGCAGTCCAGATGCTTGTGAAAACTTTTGAAAATACTGATATATTGCCCGTATTGAATCCTTATCTCCTCTACTAAATAAAAGTAGATTATCTGCAAAACAAAGATGAGGAATACCCATTGTTGCACACTTAGGATAATATTTAATTAAAGCCCTCCATTTTCTTAGCTTCAGTAAGACATCTGTTGAGATACTCCATAGATATAGCAAATAGATAAGGAGAAATAGGTCTCCTTATCTAAGGCCTCTTGCAGCATCAAAAGGAGGGGTGGTTTCGCCATTAACCATAATTGTATAGTTTACAGTGTGCACGCATTCAAGGATCCACTGAATAAACTTATTTGGAAAGCACGAGTTCTCCAGAATCTTCTTTAAAAATGACCACTCCACAAAATCATAGGCCTTTTGTAGGTCGATTTTTAGCATACATCTTTGTGAGATATGTTTCCTAGAATAAGCCTTAACAAGTTCCGTGGCAAGTATGATGTTATCTTCAATCTTCCTCCATGGGATGAAATTTGATTGAGCTTCACAGATTATAAGTGGCATAATTTTTTGCATGCCAGCAGCTAGCACTTTAGCAATACTTTTATAGAGAATGGTACAACAAGCTATGGGTCTATATTCTTCTATGCTCCCTGGACTAGCAGTTTTAGGGACTAGTGTAATTACAACACAGTTAACTGGCCTGTATAGTTTCCCAGTGCGGAAAAACTTCTTGATAGCTATCAAAATATCATCCTTGACAAGGCTCCACGTCTTCTTACAAAAGTAAGCATTATAACAATCCATGCCAGGAGCTTTATCATCTCCAATAGAGGCTAGTGCACTCCATATTTCCCCATTTGTGATATCTCTGCACAATTCAACTCCTTGATCATATGTTATTGTAGGGCCTCTTCTCATAGTGTTCCTATCTACAGCTGGCAAAGATACGGTGCTAGAACCCAACAGAACCTTGTAAAATTGTATCACTTCTTCCTTGATAGCTTCTGGGTTAGTGAGCCTTGTACCATTGAGAGATGTAAGTTCAAGCATGAGTTTTTTGTTAGTTCTATCTTTGATCACAGAGAAATATTTGTTATTACTATCTCCAAGCTTTATCCACTTTTACGAATGCTTAAAAGTCAAAAGCCACTAAAATTAAGCAAATCCAAAACACATTAAACCTTCACATTTCATCATGCATCAAAAGAATTCAAATGTCAATCTTTATTTTCCTATTCATTTGTTTTGTTAGCTTAAATATATATATATTTTTTAAAAGTAAACATATGAATAAGTTAAGAATGAAGGCGAGTTCGACTATGGATTCAGTCGAATCTAGTATCTTATGCTCCCGCCTTTTAAACCACTGCTTTTTAGTTACAAAGAATAGTTTTATGACTTTGCTGCAGTCGATCATAGTCTGATAATCATCGCCAAATTAATCCTTCCTCATGATGTATGACTAATGTGCTTAAACCAAATTTACTGCTTTGTTAGGCCTTGTTGAATCTCTTCTGAACTAAAGTCAGAGATACATCGCATCCCATGCCATCCAGTGTCTCTATCATGGTCAATCATAACCAAATTCTCCCTACTTCTGTAGAGAAGTAGTGTTGGAAATTGTTCCATGGGCAATTGTCTTGTCAAAAGCATATAGACTACTTTTAAAGCTGGATGATTAGAGGATATTACTAAGATAATCTAAAAGAGGCATCTGCAGAAAGAAAAATGACTTACAAGTAACATTTATTTGAGAACTGGAAAAATATAACAGCAAAACGCCAAAAACTTTGGCCAGAAAAAAAAGAATGTTAGTTCCATTTAGATATACTAGTACTAAAGGTTGCTCTTCTCTATCTTGTTGAAAATAAGTATGTTAACTCCTATTATTGAACTCTTATGTTCAATCTTCTTAGCCAGATGGAATGAACAACCATATGGAAAAGATCGAATCTTTTAGGAGATCCGTTGATCACAAAATGCCTTTGCACTTGCCTCAGTCTCCGATGCATTCTCAAATACTGAGTCTGAGAAATGCTCATTAGTATCTTCTTGATATTTGGTATGTCCTTCACAGCAATAGTCACAGAGAATGCATTCCAATTCAGGACATCGCTAAATGGTGGAACATAGCTATCTGAAATCAGGACAGGTACACATTCTGCATATATCGCTTCGACAACTCTTGGACTTGCAACTTCATATCCACTTGGACACAAACAGAACTTACTGTTTTTCAACATGGATTCATAAGATTTGTCTCGTGGAAGGTTGGCATAAACCAACACATCTTCATCTTTACCTTTCCATTGTTCTAGTAAATAGTGTCTAATGTTACCGTGTAAACCACCAGTAAAAAATGCGAGGATTGATCTTCTAGATGGTGAGGGACCTCCAATGAGTCCTTTTATATCGCCCGTCTTGAGATTGATTTCTGGTAAGGATACATCTTTCAGAGGATTAAAACCTTCTGAGGTATTGGCATTGCAAAGAACTCTTATGGAGTTGCTGAAGAGGTGTGGAACATATGATGTCAAACGTGGCCCCTGGAGATCAATAGAGAAGTTTTTCATCAAAAAGGCAAATTTGATGACAAAATGTCAAACAAACTACGGACTACTCCCTCCCATTCAATTTTCCACCTGACATGTTTAAGATTACGAAAGTAAAAGACATTCTAGTATATTATTTACTTTCTTAAACTCTATGTCAAGTCAAATACAGACAATCAAATTGAAACAGAGTGAGTATGTGGCAATCTGAAACTTGTTGAGTTCGACAATAGGATAACATGCAAAGTGTCACCATTTGATGTGTCACGACAAGTGATTAAACTATCGGAGAATAGCACATTTGCTTGCCTCTAGAGAATTTGCTTACCCAATCATGGCAGGAGAGCATGAAGTGATCAGCACCAAGACTTCTGTTCCAAAAAGAATGTCTTTCAGATATGATTTTGACATAATCAGCAACAGTTCTACCAATGGCATGCATATGATGGGTACCAGGGACAAAAAGGTATTGAACCATCACAACTACACTGAATGGCAGAAAATACACCAAGGCCTCATCTGGATCTTTTGTTCTGTATAGGCTCCCCTTTTCCATTTCATGGATAAATCTTCCCTCTGTTGAATATATACTCCTACATGGACCATTATGGAATATTGGAGGTTCTCCTTCCTCATACACATATACCTTGAAGTTCTTCTCCATTTCAAGATAGCTCCTACAACATTTTCGTGAAAGATACAAATTATGAACGTGACGTTATTGTAGATGACCATTATGGAACATGACGGCATACCAAGTACAACAACAACATACCCAATGGAATCCCATAAGTGGGGTCTGAAAAGGGTAAAATATATGACCATTATGGAACATGACGGCATACCAAGTACAACAACAACATACCCAATGGAATCCCATAAGTGGGGTCTGAAAAGGGTAAAATATACGCAGACCTCACTAATACCTTAAAGGTAGAGAGGTTGTTTCCTGAGAACCCTCGTCTCATGGCATACCAAGTGAGAAACCAAAAAATAAAGTAAATTGGTGAGGTGGATTAGTACCTGTGGAAGGCATTTGCATTATGGTACATGGGGCCTTGAGGAACATAATCAGGGTCATGATGGTTAGATATCATACTCCCATTTCTTGCAGCTTCTCTTATTGATGTTCTGGATTTTGCCAGAATTGCTTCAAGCCTTTCTAATCTGCTATACATTTTAAGTACTCCTTTAGTTGCATTACCATGTTCTTCTCCTTTACTAGAAATATCCTTATCAATCTCTTCTCCTCTTTCCTTTTATTTACAAGGTAGAAAAACACAATAAGAAGAAAATAGATCAGCATACGAGTTTAAATTATATGCGCTGAATTAATGTTATACAATGATCAGGTTACTTAATTATAGAGTGTGTGTTTGGATGGAGGAAATATTTTTCGATTTCTCCCTGTGTTATTGGTCAAAATACTTTTTCTGAGAAAATAAATTACTTAAAAATAAAGAAAATAACTTTTCTTGTGAAAATAGAGAAAAAGAGTTCCATAAGTGTCCTTCCAAGCTTATTGTCTTCTCTTTTAACTCCCACTCCCACCTTTTTCCATCTTTTTCTAGATTACATATAAATGTTCCTGGGATAATTTTTTTTGCTTACACATATAACACCAAAAAAAGAGTAAAAATTCACTTATATTTCGAGAAAATTATAACTTCCTTCCTAACGTAAAAGCAATAATTAACCCCCTATCACAAGTTAAACAGTGTATATAACTTAATACTCCAAGTAAGAAAATTAGTACAAGAGGGAGAAGAGGGATTTACTTGAGGAGGTTGATGAGGAATGGAGTCTTCTTCTTCAACGACCAAATTGTGATGAAGTGAGTTGTTTAAAGAAGTAAAAGATGAAGCCTCATGTAGACCAACTATTTGTAAACGCTGATCATGCTGCTCTTCGTAACTACTTAAAGACCTCAAATAATATGAATTGAAGATTCCAACAGACTTCCATTTCCACGACGAAGAAAATGACACAAAAGATGAACTACTTTGTGGACCTATTAATGTACAAGCAATAACTGAAAGAATAACCAAAGGCATGCAAACCAAAAGAGCCAAATTACAAGGCAATGGCAACTTCTTGAGAGACCACATTTTCACTAATACTGCATGCCCTGATGATAAAACAGTATAATAAATGAGAAAGATTTGTTAGTCAGTGAACATTCTGAGATTCATTTCTTCACTTCAAGTTATTCTTTGCTGCAGTTTTTCATTATTCTTGCACATCATCATGTGTTTAAAATAAGCCAAAAAGGGCACTTGCTAAGTAGCCTACACTTTTCTAGGGATCGTCTCCCTGCAAAGCTTCCTTTAACGTCAAGCCTCCTTGTGCTTTACTTTTCTCCATTTTTTTTTGTGCCAATAATTAAATTCCCAAAATCTAATCCTGCTTTTTATGCTTTTCTGCATCAAAATTCAAGACAAAATGAATACTTCCTCCGTCCCAAATTAATTGATTTTTTGAGATTTTTTGAAGGTTCAAAATAGTTGAATTGTTCAAAGTTTAAAATAAATAGTTGAAATTTTTTTTCATATTTGCTAGAAGTTTCATATTTATGACTTCATAAAGGGTAACATTGAAAAGTATGGTTAAAATTTTATCTTTAAATATTTTTCTTAATATGCATACATTGCCTTACAAATTCAATTAAATGAGACAAAGGAAGTAATAATTATTTTTTGTAATTACAAACATCTCAATATAGTAAATGTTTAATAAAGATGGATTATATTTTAAGACATAAATGAGGATAAATAATCAAAACCTCCCCACAGTGTTTAGTATTATGTTTTGAAAAATGATTTGATAAATAAGAAAGTAATGTTAAGAATAATATATGAAAAAATAATTATTTTTCTTTGATGTGTCAAAAATGTAAGTTAAGGTAAAAATTATGTTTAGAATAATAAATAAGTAAAAATAAATAAAAGAAGCATTATTTTCTTTAAAAAAAAACATAATTTGAGAAGATGGGGTGATATATTAATAAAAGTAAAATGAACAAAATGCTATATTTCTACGTATATAGAAGTGTCAGTGTAACTTTGAGTATCAACATGGTTGCTATAACAATCAGTATCAACATGACTACTTGATGTCATTTCCTTATTTCTGAAGGATATTTTTGTCATTGTGTCCAACCCACACGTCTCACATTTCAATTAAAGTATCCAACTGACGCGTCTCAATTAAGTGTGAGTAAAAATAGGTATTTAAGGATATTTTCGTCATTTGGTCTGTATCTTTGCTGCATATCAATCCACTTGTTTTGATTATTTTTTAGTCTCTGTATCAATTCTAATTATTATATCTCTCTTCTTATAAATTCAATAGAAAAAACCGAATTTTTGCCCACTAAATAACACATGGTCTCTCTCTATATATATGAACATTGGAGCTATTGCCATATAAGAATTGAAAAACCACTTCCCCCATCTTATAATTATTTTTTGGTGGCTATACATATTTTTGGGTAATTTAACAATTGTCTTTAACTCTTAACTTTTAATCATAATTTTGCTGAGATCTAAATATTTTTCAAACTAATTGATTTGATTTGACTTGTACTATATATCAGCTAAACAATTTCAAAATTTTAATTTTGAAACTTCAATGTTAAAGTACATACTTTAGGCACGTACGTTTGGATTACTCAAACTGCATCGTATCCATTCATTTAAGATATCATTCTCCATAGTCAAAATTGTACAATTAGGCTATTCACGAGGCAAACCCACCCTCCAAGTTGTGATACTTAGTTGTCACCATTTTTTTAAAAAATTAAAATGATTATATTAATACGAAAAATATTAATTTATAGTATTTTTTTGGTATAACTTTTTAATATGTAAATTTTTATTTTAAAATATTAAATTAATATAAATTAATTTATTATAAATATTAATTAAATTGACCTTCGAATAAAGAAACTAGAGGGAGTAATAATATTCATGAATCATGATGAATGATGATAGAGTAAAAACCAAGAATTATAAGCCGTAATATTTTGACGAAGAATTAGTTGACTTAATTTATACTACTACTCAATTTTTCCCACTTATTATGAAAAAAATAATTCAAACACACAATTTAAATCATTCTCTATTTATTATTAATTTTTAAATTTTAGTTTGACACATCTTCTACTAAGAAAATAATAATTAATATAGTGAAATTATCATTTATATTGATAAAAATATTCACTAAAGTCATAGTTCAAATTTTAATACATTTAATATTATTAATAGAATGGCAAGTGGAAGTGTTTCTTGATTTAATACTCCCTCCGTCTCAAATTAATTAAATTTTTGAGACTTTTTTCAAAGTTCAAAATAGTTGAATTTTTCAAAGTTC
>DF361347.1:78168-92097 GCA_000787875.1 Solanum virginianum | reverse complement strand
TGATTTCGGTGCTCAATACACCTCCCAGGACTCAATATCCTCATAAACATCCAATATTAATAGTTCTCATCATTTAGTCTCCTTGAGATAAAGAACATCAACTCATCTCATCAACCATCAATTCAATATATTAGGAATATTCTTTTAAGATTAAGTTCAACCTCTTTAATATTTTAAGGATATTAATCTCATCAACATCATCATCAACACACTCAATTCAGGACCACAACCAAAACAACAAGCACTTGCACCAATTGTAATAATATACAGTAGATGTCTCAAGGTTGATGCTATCATGTTGAGTCAACCAATGCCTTCTTGCATGATCTTATCTTTAAGTTGAATGTTACCTCTCAAAACTTCAAGTTTTAAGTCATGGTTTGTTTGCCTTGTTGCCCATGGAACCTATATAAAAATGAAGATTATGAATGTGGATAGTAGTACAAAAGTCGTCGGTGTTGCTGGGTTCAAATGCCATGTCCAGATTCGTGTGGTATGTTTGCGAAGTTTGAATGTTTTAAGAACATATAATAATTATTATCATGGTCTCGGGTATGACTTTGTCCTTGCATATGATTCTCATGACTCTGCTCGTGCCTATTATGTTATTGTTCACCGGTTCCGGGGCCGGTTATTATCGTGCGTATGATGACTTGTGAGTGCAGTAGTCTTCCCTGGCTCACTTACCCCTTGTGAGTGCAGCGGCCTTCCCTGGCTCACTTATCCTATGTTAGCATTATGGCTTGTGAGTGTAGTGGTCTTCCCTGGCTCATTTATCGACACTATGCCACTTCTATAATATGACTTGTGAGTGCGACGGTCTTCCCTGGCTCACTTATCCTATGGTTGATATGTCAGGAAAGTAAATGTTTGTGATTTAAATCTGAAACTGGAAAGTAGATATTTTGATATTTTTGGATATATATACTGCTCTTTGTACTTTTGGTTTCAGTTGTCCCTTAGTTTCATGTATTGGGAAGTAAGTATGTAATATTCTTGATATGCATTTACAGTTATATTTTTGCCTTGTTACCGTACACCTTATGACCTAGTAAATAAGTATTTTGATATTTCGGGTATGTATTTGACCATTGCACTTTTGTTTTAATGATTGTCCTAATATAGATACTCTGTACTTTCTGCTTTACATATTCGGTACGTATTTCGTACTGACCTTTTGTGCTTCGGGAGCTGCGTTTTATGCCCGCAGGTTCAACCATACAAGTGAGAGACTCTCCAGCTTAGGATCCCTATCTACCTTTTGAAGAACTCCTTTGCTTCGGAGTAACTATTTGGTATATTTGCTACTTCTTTATTTTGTGTTATGTTCATTTGAGGGTATGACGGAGGCCCTGTCCCGTCTTTTGATTCTGTTGGTCTATATAGAGGTCTGTGGATACCTATGAGTATGGGTTTAGTAGTTTGTATGGTTATACACCTATAATTTGCATATGTTAGTTTATATGTCCATGTATGTATCTTGTGTATGTTAGGCAGTGTAACCGCAGCGGTGACCTCATCGGCCCCGCATTTATATATATATATATGTGTGTGTGTGTATGTATTGTAGGCTGAGATTTTCTGTATGCAGGTGGGTAGTCAGTAAAACAGAGGAGACTTTATCAAAATTTTGGTAAATAAGTTGGTCATGTAATTAGAATCTGGTTTAGCATGTGTGTTTGGGTGCCCCAATCGGGCATAGTCACGACCCATGGGGTTGGGTCATGACACCATGGCCGGTGGGAACCCAAACTGGACCAATTGACGGAGAGCATACACATCCTAGATCATACAACTCCTACGAGGCATTTCAAAATGGTTTGCAAAGCAATCCGAGCTTTCTACCTTAGTTACAAACATTTATAGTTTCCAAAATCATCCAAACATAATTTCTTGCGTAATTTATCAAACGTTTACATATTCTTGCAACATATAAATTTCAAAAAAATATAGGAGTCAAAATTATGACAAAATATCATAAGAGTGCCAAAGAACAAAGACAGACCATATATATACTCGGATTGTGAGAATAGAGTTTCCCTCAAGGTTTGTATCAAAGCCTATTTTAACTAAGACATGCCAAAAAGAAAGGGTTGCTTTACATACCTCAAATGCCCTCCAATCCAATCCAAATGCAACTCAATCCAACTTATGCTTCGGGATGCTCAAAGTCTATAAATAATTCATAATAACGCCAAACAATTAGGTAAAGACTTCTTAGCATTAAATTCCAAATTTGCCCCTAATTTTACGAAAAATTTGATAGTATTTCCCGTTAAAAATAGGCTACCCTGAGAATCCATCTCGGTTCAAATCAACCAACAACAACGACAACAATCCAACATCATCAACAATCAATTCCAAGGCCAGCATAATAACAATATCTCTATATAACACCATGTACGATATAACAAGAAATTCGGCCAACATAACAACATATACATAAAGATGATATTTATCCTCTCCTTCACACTACAATGATCATAATATACTAACTAGGCCTCCATATATAATTCCAACATAACATAACATCATATAACATACATGTACTCATTTAACCCCAAATTCCACATAAACATGTAAATGGTTTCCAAATTCTTGCTTTACCCTATATTGACCATATTACACTTAACTAAACATCAATTCATAAATTCCAACACAATACAACACTACACAATATGTACATGACTACATGGCTTCAACATTATCATACACTACTCGCTTCCAACATGTCATATCTCATGATTTTTCTTCATTTTAACATACTACAACATATATACAACCTTCATAATACATAAAATAAAATTAAATCATACGTTTTCCCTTTCAACTTCACACTTGAGCTAGGGTTCCAAGGATGACCAACTAAATGATTTCTTGCTCCAACAACTCCTTCAAGCTACTTGGAAAACCCAATATAGTAGGTTTATACCATCAAAATGATTTTAGAAAGGAGGAGAAGGAATTTTAATTTTATATACATGTAACACAAAACTTGGCCAAGTGTACCACACTTGGTCCAATTGAAACCCAACAAGTTTTTTTAAGTGGGTACCACAAGTATTCTTCAAGACCTCAAGTTTTGAAAATTCCACTTTAGTCCTAACTTTCTAATAATATCACTTTGGTCTCAAACTTTCTAATAATGTCACTTTTGGTCCCAAATCTTCGTAATTGTTCGAATGCACGAAATGCGGGTTCTAATATCAAAAATATAGAATTCTCATTACTTAACCTCATTTATCAATTCAAGTATCATAAATGTTGCAATAGCCTTAATCTCCATACCATCACAACCTCAACAACATTTACATCTAAAAGTAAGTATTACTTTGATATAAATAATAAATAATCACTATTTTACATAGAAGAGAGGAAAATTTGGGAATTCTACGAGAATTGGTATCACTTTGATATCAATAATAAATAATCACTATTTCACATAGAAGAGAGAAAAATTTGAGAATTCTACGAGAATTGCAAAGTTTAGAAAGTCCACTTGCCTTAGTCAAATCATGGTCAATCTAATACTTTGGCCTTTCCTTTTTGAATAGAATCCGTTGCACCATGATCTAGTCAAATAAATTATCTCCATAAGATTTCAAATCTCACAAAACCCATATTATTATATGTCTAGTCCAGACCCAAAGACCAACCTATTTCATTATTAATTTTCAAAAATTTCAAGTTTAGGATTAAATATTAAACCATTCAAATAATATAATTCTAATGATATTTAGGAACAAAATTGAATATTTTGATGAAGATTTTTACCTGAAGCACTTGATTTCTCTTCAACTAAGAATAAACTCTCAAACTTATTAATCATTCTATTATTTTTTTTCTATTTATTCTTGCCTTCTTTGTGTGTAAATGAGCAAGATGCTCAAGATATATATAGGCACTTAAGTCTTGACAAATTTCTCAAAGTGGAGCAATATAAATTAGTGGATGATTAAAGAAATTAAGTGGGGAAGTTAGGTTAAGTGGGGAAGTTAGGTCATGGATTTTTTTAAAAATAAGTGCATTACTAGGATCAAATGTAGAAAACGATACGTGTCCTTACATTATCCACCACTAAAAATCATGTTTGTCCTCGAATATAAATTAAAAGAGAGTACCTGAAGTTTCGAAAAGGTGAGGATATGTAGCACGTATTTCTGACTCTGTCTCCCAAGTCACCTCTTTAACTGGGAGATTCTTCCATTGCACTTTCACGGATGCTATCTCTTTGTTTCTAAGCTTGTGAACCTGCCTATCTAAAATATCAATAGGCTCCTCTTCAAACGACAGGTCTGGATGGGTACGGATATACAATCACATAGCAAATCGAATTCAGATGAAAAGTAGGATGACACATAGGAATACTCTTCAAACGACAGGTCGGGATGGGTACGGATATACAATCACATAGCAAATCGAATTCAGATGAAAAGTAGGATGACACATAGGAATAGATAGATCCAGGATCAAACAATACTAATGCGGATCGATGGGAAATTGGGATAATACCTGTGATGACTGCGTCAGAAATCTCTGCCTCAGGCGTCCCTGGAAATGCATAGCAATGTGGTCCCCTACCACCGCCCGTTTGAGCAATGCCTCTACCCTACTATGTGGGGCTATAGAACCACTCGCTCCTCTGCCTGGAATACGGTCACATCTATCTATCTGAGATCCACCTCACCCTCTATATAGTTGTGGTGCCAGTGGTCTAGTCTGAACTAAAGATCTGGGGTAGGGCCCATCTATTTCCCTCGATAAGGGACATTGTCGTAGCAAGTGATTAGAATCTCCACAACCAAAATAGAGTCTCTGACTCTGGGACTGATGTGTTGATCCTGATGAATTACCATAGCTGTCTCGCCCTGTTGACCCACCATGTGTTTGACCAGCCTCAGAAGCGGGTAATGATGCATGAACTGGTCCTCGATGTTGGGATGAGCTATTTTCTTTATAGAATTCTCTACCTCTAGATGAGGTACCAGAAAACTGTCCGAATGTGCGAGTTCTCTTAGGATCCCTAAACTCTTCTCTCTTTAGGGTCCCCAAACTCTTCTTTCTCCATCAACTTTGCCTCCTTAGCAGCACTCATAACAGACTGGAAAGAGCCCACATCTCTAGATACTCTAAACATCACCTGTCGAAGAGAATAGTTCAATCCCCTCACAAACCTATGTACTTTCTCTGTAACATTTGGAATAATGGTAGTAGCGTGTCTAGATAACTGACAGAAATGGGTCTCATACTCAGTGACTGATAAGCTATCCTACCTTAGACTTTCAAATTTCAATCGACTCTCAGCTATCATAAAAAGTATTAGAGAACATCTCCCAAGACACTGTGGGAGATCCCACAGTAAAAGATCTTAAATATATCCTCCATCATACTTTGGCTAGCCCACGAAGCTAAAGAGCAAAGTATCAAACCCCGTGTGACTCGGCCAAGCCAACAGTATCCAATAGCTCCCTATAAGTAGTTAGAAATTAATGAGCATCCTTTGTCATTTGACCCTGAAACTGAGGTGGGTTCTTCTTCCTAAACATCTCATAACAGTGCTGCTCATTCTCAATTAATATAGCCCAAGGTGTACCCCGAACCTCAATAGCCGGTGCAGGATCAGTCTTAACTTTAGTAACCACTTGTGGCTACTCTACTAGATCTAACGGAACATGATGTTGATTTGAGTTTTGAGCTCCTCCTCCGGTTTGATAACTACCTGGCGCACCTGTCATATTATCGTTCAGAGCAAAACTCTCGAGTACATTCAGCACCCTCAATAAAGTATCCTGTAACAAAGGTGAGGTTGCGTGCTCTGAAGGAACCTGGTTTTCTCCAAGGTCAGCCATAGGCTCTGAAGAGACCTCCCTAGCAGGACCCCTCGCTGGTGCTACTTTACGAGCATGATCTTTGGCTCGAGCTCTACCCCTACCTCTAACTGGGGCCTCGATAACCGCCTCAGAAGCTATCTCACCTCTACCACTAGAAACAGTAGCTCTAGTCCATGCCATCTGTACAAAGAACATGGGTATAACTTAGTACCAACGAACATAAACACACACGATAAGAGAGAATAAATAAATGGGAGTTTCCTAACAGTCTCCACAGTCTCTCAAAGATAAGTATAGACGTCTTCGTACCGATCCTTAAGACTCTATTTAGACTTGGCTTATACACGCATGACACCTATGAACATATGCTTTGATACCAACTGTCACAACATAAAAATGATGGCACTTGCTCAATCCCACCAGAACAAGTCAACCTTAACTCAAAGGGATAATACAATATCTCTCGAAAGTAATTAACTAGTATAGATAACTAAAGCTAAGAATTTCCATAAACTTAAATACCACCCAAGAATTGATTGTCATGCGTACAAGCCACTAATCATATAGAAAATCAAAGAAATATGAGTCCAAATTGTCCTTCTTCTCAAATAAAATAAGTACAAAGAAATAGGAACAAGAGAGTTAGTCAGATGTCAACAGCAACCTCTCTACGTCTCCTGGGAAACCTCTGAGGATTAAGAAAAATACTATTTACTATCCAGGCTCAGAACCTACACAAAAGTAGAAGCAAGGGGTGAGTACCAAATACCACATGGTACCCAGCAAGTCGACAAACTAAACAAAGTAAGTCCAGTAGAATACACAAACTCCTTTCATTTCATCCTACCTCCACAACTACACCTTGCATAAAAAATCAGCCATCCCACCAAGATATAATACACAGTAGATCACTATCTTACTTTCAAGTCATAGGAAAATTCTATAATTTATCAAGTTCTCACTAATTCATCAAATGTCATTAATATCAATATCAAAACTAATTATGTAAAGACATACCAACTCAAATAATATAACAAATATCCAATCTCAATAGCACTCCATATAATCATAATAAGCCAGAGCATTATGAGATGAAATGAATTTCGTGAGATATAAATAATGTTATGCAATGTCAAATAATATTGATGCATGTCTATCCTAGTGATACACATCCGTTGATCATAAACCTGCCCCAGTCAGAAGCCATGAGGGCCACACATGGACCATGTATCTGTCATAGCGTGCGACACGACCCTTGAATCATAGTATCTGATACCGGCAAAGACCTCAGCATATCATCATAAATTCGTCGGCAAAGATCTCAGCATCATATCTCGACCGGTAAAGACCTCGGTCCCAATATTTTCTTTCTCATCATATCAAGTCTCGAAATTAATGTAGAAATGCACGTTATAGAACGAATGAACATGAAATATATATATATATATATATATATATATATATATATATATATATATATATCAAAAATATAAAATTCTCATCATTTAACCTCATTTATCAATTCAAGTATCATAAATGTTGCAATAGCCTTAATCTCCATACCGTCACAACCTCAACACCATTTACATCTAAAAGTATCACTTTGATATCAATAATAAATAATCACTATTTCACATAGAATAGAGGTAAATTTAGGAATTCTACGAGAATTACAAAGTTTAGAAAGTCCACTTACCTTAGTCTAATCACTATCAATCTAATACTTTGGCCTTTCCTTTTTGAATAGAATCCATTGTACCATGATCTAGTCAAATAAATTATCTCCATAAGATTTTGAAATTTCATAAAATTCATATTACTATATGTATGGTCTAAACCCAAAGACCAACCTATTTCATTATTAATTTTCAAAAATTTCAAGTTTAGGATTAAATCTTAAACCCTTTAAATAATATAATTCTAATAATATTTAGGAACAAAATTGAATATTTGGATGAAGATTTTTACCTGAAGCTGTTGATTTCTCTTCAATTAAGAATAAACTCTCAAACTTATTAATCACTCTATTGTTTTTTTTTCTATTGATTCTTCCCTTCTTTGTGTGTAGAGCAAGATGCTCAAGATATATATAGGCACTTAAGTCTTGACAAATTGCTCAAAGTGGAGCAATATAAATTAGTGGATGATTAAAGAAATTAAGTGGGGAAGTTAGGTCACGGATTTTAAAAAAAAAGTGCACCACTAGGATCAAAAAAAGATACGGTCCTTACAGAAGTGCCCGGAATTATAATTTTCATATATCTAAAAAACATTCAATATTTCAAAAATTAAACTTTATATTCTTGTTTACGGGGTCAAATTGAGTGGGAAATGGGTCTTACCTGAATTTTAGAGTAACCATATCAAAATTCGAAAATCGCAAAGAATGCAATTTAAGAGGGTCAAATTTTAAGGGGCATATCTCTTAACATACAAAGAACTAGGTCACCCACAACCTACCAACTTAACGCCCTTTGAATTACCTTTCCAACTCACTTCGTTTTACCTTATTCTTAGTTCGGATGAAGGATTTATGCACATTTTCATAGAACTCATTCGTGCAGAAAATGCAGATTCCAATGGCTATCTGCATCACACGGACCAGTGTTATTCTGGCCCTGTTTTTTTTATTTCAAAAGTCTTGGACCCAAGGGTTCCATACGCCTTTTTACCTATACTTAGCCTTATTTCACCCTCATATCATCCTTAACATTCCCTAATATCCTCTCAAATACTTAGACTCACATTTCATCCTAAATTCAAGTCCCAAACTCAAGACCAATCTTAAGGATTTCTTCAAGGATTTCACTCAAGCTCCAAGTCTCCATTAAAGTCTTCTTAAAGAACTTCTCAAAAACAAAGGTATGTGGTGTTGAACAATTGGGTCCTTCCACCCATGGTACCTTAGCCTCCTTTTTACTAATATTGTATGATTTAAAGTTGATTTTACATGTGAGTATTGTATATTGAGAAATATGCTGCATAGTGATTTCAGTTCATGAAAGTATAGTTGGTGTTGATTGATGATTTTACTATAGATTTTCTTGCGTAATTGCATCTCTAAATTGCATGGTCTTTTACCCCCATTACACCCCCCAGTGTTTGATAAAATATTCGGCTAGGTTACTTGAGGAATTGAAGGTCCAATACATGTCTTATGAGTTGAATAGTATTATCGTGATTATATGATGATGAAATAATGATGGAATGATGATGAAACAATGGTATGCATATGATGTATAATAATGAGAGGAAGTCAATACTCCTCTCGGTGATGAAATAATGATGGAATGATGATGAAACAATGGTATGCATATGATGTATAATAATGAGAGGAAGTGAAGGTACATAATAACTTTATGATGATGAGAGTATGGTATTATTGATTTCATGGAAGGTAGCAATAGTGATGAAATTAACCAAGGTGAGAGGTTGGTACCTTATTAAACCAAAGTGAGGTGTTGTTACCTCATTAACCAAAGTGAGAGGTTGGGACCTCATTAAGCAAATTGAGAGGTTTGTACATCATTAACCAAATTGAGAGGTTGGTACCTCATTAACCAAAGTGAGGGGTTGGTACCTCATTGAACCAAAGTGAGGGGTTGGTACCTCATTAACCCAAGTGAAGGGTTGGTACCTCATACCAATATATGATGGTCTATTCTCACACATATGCTATGTCCTATGCAAGCATGAGTTACTTAAGCATGTTTTCCTTATACGTTTAACATACATTTCATTTTACTCTACTATATCTACTGTCTATTTTATGTATTTTGATAATGAAGCCTATCTATTATTGTATTGCATCCCACATACTTAGTATATTCCAGCGTACTAACATATACTCTATGCCTACATTATATCACCATGTTCCATTGAAGCCTGACTTGAGTATCTCCACCCATATGGCTAGTACAGTTTCACTCAAGCTTGTTGGTGAGTCGTCCATTCTGGGGACGTTGGTCTATGTTTCTTATGTTATGTATTATATATATGTGTGTGTGTGTGTGTGTGTATATTTCAAGTTGGTTTTTTAAAGTTAAAATCAAACCAAACCAAATATAGTCAGGTTTTCCAATATCAAACCAAGTCAGACTAAACCATTTGTCATGTTTTTCTCTTAAGTTGACGTGGTTTGTGGTTTGATTCGAATTTCAATTTGATTTTGTTTACCCCTAGTTATAAGTACACGAAAGAAAGGACAACCAAACAATCATAAATAAATCATGAAAGAAAGTAAGGCATTCAAATTATAATGTCAACCTTCACATTGTCACCATCATCATAAATTAGTTTATTATGAAAATGTCACGCCCCGGTAGGGTACCCTAGACGTAACTGGCTCTCGAATTCTTTTGCTAGCGCTTAACCGGACCACCCCAGTCTCATTGTATTCGTTCAATCAACTCATATATGGAAGATATAAAGAGAATAAAACTCGAATTCTTTTGCTAGCGCCCAATCAGACCACCCAGTCTCATTGCATTCATTTAATCAACTCATATAAAGAGAATAATAGAATATCAGTGGGCTATCACAATATCTATCATATAAAGTACAAAAGAAGTATCTCAATAGAAAAGAAATGGGAAATAAGCAATCCCAACATGAATAATTGACTGTCTGTGTCTATGAAACCTCTATAACTATCCTCTAAGAAGGTATTATGATAGGTCATGGCTACCACAATCAAGAATAAAATACATCAAAATAGATAATAAAGAATAAATATATCCTCCAAAAGCAGGGGAAGACTCACCAATTCTCTATCTGAAAATCAGTGAACCTCAATGATTAGGTTGCTGAAGTTCTCTATCTATAGAATTTACATCATAAAATGATATAGCACCAAAAGGGCGCTAGTATGTGTAATGTACTATATGTAAAATGGGCTAAAGTAAACGATAACAGCTTATCAAACACAAGCTCAACTCAAGGTAAGGAATAAAACTCTATCACATCACAATCGATACAGACTCATACTATCAAATCAACATTAGAGTAATATCATCAGGGGACCTATTTGGGAGTTTCTTGGACCTATAGCCACCACCTATATGTTAGTGAGGGTACAATGAAGCGATGTCATTGCGATATCCGCCTAGTACCTTGCCAAGGTGGCAGGGTACATTACAGGGTTTATAATAGCATTAAGTCCTCTTTTAGGACTAAGGAAACATCCATTCTCACGATCCAATCCTCTTTTATGCTAGCCACGTAGTTACCAAGTACAAGCGAGACTCACTTTTACTCATCTTCAGTGCTCAATACTCCTCTCGGGACTAAATATACTCATAAGTCTATCAATCAAGTAGTTCCATCACTCAACCCCTACGGCAAGAACACTCAATGTACTTATCATTTATCAACTCAAGGATTAAGATCATTCCTTCAACACTAAGGTTCAGTCCCATTAGGCTCTAGGAACACTAATTCAATTAGTTCAATCATCAATACCCTCATCCCAAGACTCAGACTGTCACGACTCAACCTGTGGGCCATGACTAGTACCCGATTGGGGCACTCATGCACGACTACTAAGCCAGAATCTAATTATAACAACTCATTTACAGAAATTGCGGTAGAGTTTCTTCTATTTTACTGACTACCCACCTGCATATAGAAGATTGCAATATACAATACATACATATATATATACACGTGGGCCGACAAGGTTACCGCTGTGGTTAAATCACCCAACATACACAACATACATACATAATATACAAACTGACATGTCCCACACTCATAAGAGTCCACAGAGCTCTATACACACAACTGGATCATAGGACGGGATAGGGCCCCGTCGTACTCTCTAATGAACATAATACAAAATAAAGAAGTAGTATGTATACTAAAAAGTTGCTTCGAAGCAAAGGAGCTCTTCAAGAGGCAGATAGGGATCCTAAGTTGGTGGCCCACTACTCTATACAGCTTTACCTACGGGCATGAAATGCAGCCCCCGAAGCAAAGGGGGTCAGTATAAAATACGTACCGAATATGTAAAGCATAAAGTACAAAATGTAAACAAGATTAATAATCCAAACAGAGGTATAAAAGGTCAAACTCATATGCAAGAGTCAAAGGAATATTTCTTTTGTCTTTTCAAAATATCAAACTGATGCCTAATGAATCGAAATGATGGCAGCCTCCAAACTCGCGCTATGCCACAGCATCACACCAGAAAGTTCAAATCTCGAAATCTCCAACACAAAGCACAAATGTAGGTTAAGTGAGCCGGCGTCCTTGTACTCACAAATCCTATAGTAAATATGGCATGAAGCCACCAAACAAAAGACCCAATCTCACCGTGTCACCATCTAACCGAAGTCGACCCTTGGGCCAAGCCAACCCCACCGTATCCAGCTAACTTCAGAATATATAGATATATATTATAATATGCACAACTACAACCAGCCCGGGAACCAGCGATCGAGGTTATCAGAGCCATGAGTAGAGTTGTGAGAATTATATGCATTAAAACCATTACCATAGATTCCCAACGTAAGCAAAATATTCATATTTGGAATCGAAATAATATGTACTTTTAATTTAGGACCAAGTTTCTAAAACTTGCATAAAGCTATTCATTATCAAAATTTCCAAAAGGGTAGTAACTATTCATGTTCAAAAATAACACATTTATTTATTTATCATTATTATTATAATAACATATTTAAAAATAACACATTCATGTCAAATAGCTTTTAGGACCATTCAGCTTTGTGTCAAAGTTACGGATGTTTATCTTTTCATAGCATTAGGAACATGAACTTTTCATACTTTCACAGCTTACAAACTTTAAGTTCATAAGAGCTATGATAGGTCTAATTTCTTTGAAAGACAAATCTCAAAAAGGAACCAAGGACTTGGTTAAGCCCGGAGTGAAAAAGGAAGGAAACCTTTTAACGTACAACATTAGTAATTATAACTAAGTCATGCCGTAGGATCAAAATGCTTTACATACCTCTCTTTCCTCGTTAAACTATCCCAAACATCAAGCTAATCTGACTTACTCTTCTGGACGTCCAATATCTACAACAATCACAATAGCGTTCATAATTAGTTATAATCCTTTACGGGCCTTAAATCCCAAGTTGCTCCTAATTTTATAAAAATTTCGCCAGCATCTCCCCTAAAACTAGACCACCCTGAGAATCCATCTTGGCCCCGATTTATCATCAACAACAAAAACAACCTAATAACCCACAATGAGCCTTTCCAAGGCCACAACTTCACTAAATTCACTAACGAACTTCATTTTCTTATCCAAATTGAAAATAGGGCAGCATACCATGTTTATACATATTTACCTTATTCAAACACTCCTGCATACTCCAAGAATCATATTACATCAGTCAAACATTAAATGCCAAATTTGAACGTTAAAATTCAATATTTCATCAAGTAGGAGGATCTAAACTCGACCAACACCTCAAGAATATATACAAACAAGTCCCAATACTTCTTTCACCCCACAAGAATCATTTTTATACTAACTAAACACAAACACATGAATTTAAGACAATATAATTTCATATACACATATACCCCAATTTCGAACCAAACACCCCAAAGTCCATAATTCACTTAATCAAGCAATATCTCATGGTTTTCTTCCAACTTAGCATCCACCAATATCCATATAAGCTTTAAATTTAGCTAAACCAAGATTAAAACCAACATACCGTATAAACCCTTTTAAGAAATTCAAATCGCCCAATACGTAAAATGAGGTATTTTCTTAGCCAACCAACACTACCACAAAACCAACATACCTTATAAACCCTTTGAAGAAATTAAAATCATCCAATCTGTAAAATGAGGTGTTTTCTTGGCTAACCAATGCTACCATGCTACTTAAGGGGTCCAATATACTAGGCTTGTAGCGTCAAAATAATTGAAAGATCAAAAAACACAATTTTTCTTGGTTTTACTGTAGCAACCCGTATGGGTGTACAACTGAGAAGGTTTTTCTTGTTCTAAAAATTAGCTAAGTATTGGGATAGTTATCTTGTCCCTCCAATATACATACATACATACATAAATACATATATATATACATACATACATATATTCAACCTGTGGGCCATGA
>DF361347.1:53004-78072 GCA_000787875.1 Solanum virginianum | reverse complement strand
TATATACATATATATATATATATATATATATATATATATATATATATATATATATGAGATAACTCCCCAAGTGGCCAAGTGTACAATACTTGGCCCAATGGGGGAGCTACACACTAAAAAAAAGGGGGCCATCTTTTATCTCTTAGGAATTCAAGTCTAGAAAAAAACACTTTAGTCCTGAATTTTCCAAAAATTGCAACATTGATCCCAAATTCCATAATCGTTCCAAAACACCACAATACGGGTTCTAACATCCTCCCCCCTTAAGAACATTCATCCTCGAATGTCATACTAACTATATATGTTTTCAACTTCTATAATACAACATCCAACAATGAGTAGCTTAACTATCACACATCATGCTTAAGCAAGGAAAGAATTACCTAAAGATACGGGAAATAAATTAGGGTATTTCTTCTTCATTTGCTCCTCCGCTTCCCAAGTCATCTCCTCTTTGTTATTATTGCGCCATAGCACCTTAACTGAGGCTACATCCTTGTTTTGCAGTTTCCTAACTTGACGGTCCAGTATAGCTACGGGTTGTTCCTTATAAGTCAGCTCCTCAGTAACCTGTATATCCTCCACCGAAAAAATTTTGGAAGGATCACCAATGCTTTTACGAAGCATGAAAACATGAAATACCAGGTGTACTCCTCCCAAATCAACTGGAAACTGTAATTCATAGGCAACCTTGCCTATTCTACAAATGATATGATATGGACCAATGTACCTTGGACTGAGCTTCCCTCTTTTTTCGAATCTCATAACGCCTTTCATAGGGGATACCTTCAAGAATACCCAGTCTCCAACCTGAAACTCTAACTGTAGATGGTGGTTATCTGCATAAGATTTCTACCGGCTCTAAGCTGCTAATAACTACTCCCGGATGAGTTTCACTTTGTCTACCGCCTGCTAGATTACATCTGGTCCAATCAACTCAGTCTCACCAACATTGAACTAACCAATTGGTGATCGACACTTTCTACCATATAATGCCTCATACGGTGCCATTTGAATGCTGGAATGGTAGCTATTATTATATGCAAACTCAATCAATGGTAAGTGTTCATCCCAGCTACCTTGAAAATCAACAACACAGGCCCGTAGCATGTCCTCCAGTGTCTAGATAGTACGCTCAGCTTGGCCATCTAACTGGGGGTAGAATGTTGTGCTAAGACTTACCTTCATCCATAAACCTGCCTGAATGACCGCCAGAAATTCTCCATAAGTTAGGTGCCTCTATCGGAGATAATAGATACAGGAACACCATGAAGGCACACAATATCCTTGATATACAATCTATCGTAGTCCTCTGCCGAGTAGGTAGTTCGAACTGGAAGAAAATGAGTTGATTTTGTTAACCTATCAACAATAACCCAAATAGAGTCATACCTTCGTGGAGCGTGAGGCAAGCCTGTAATAAAGTCCATATTGATAATCTCTCATTTCCATGTTAGTATCTCCATTTCCTGTAACAACCTGCTAGGCTTCTGATGTTCTATCTTCACCTGTTGACAGTTCAGGCACTGGGTAACAAACTCTACTATATCACGCTACATGTCATCCCATCAATATAAGCATCTGAGGTCATGGTACATTTTTATTGACCCAGGATGAATAGAATAACGGCATACTGAGCTTCGCCCAAAATCTGTCGCCGCAATTCTGGAACATTTGGTACATATAACCAGCTTTTGAACAATAAAGTCCCTTCGGGGGAAAACTTAAATAGGGTCTGCTCCTTTTCTAGGGCTATGTCTCTGTGTCAAACTAAGACAAGATCCTCATATTGATGCTGCTTAATCTCTGCTACAATATAGGATTCAGCTATACCTCAAACAAAAACCCCTACATTACCAGAATCGTCTAGACGAACTCCCAGACAAGCTAACTACTGAATGTCACAAACTATCTCTTTTTTTTCTAGAGGTGAGTCAGCTAGACTTCCTATAGACTTGTGATTGAGTGCATCTGCTATGACATGGCTTTACCTGGATGGTAAAGAATATCAATATCATAGTCTTTCAGCAATTCTAGCCACCGCTGCTACCGCAAGTTCAGTTCTTTCTGCTTAAAAATATACTGGAGACTTTTGTAATATGTATAAATATCAACATGAACACCATACAAATAATGTCTCCAAATTTTCAGAGCATGGATCACCCCAGCTAACTCCAAATCATGGGTAGGATAATTCTGCTAGTGCTTCTTAAGCTGCCAGGAAGCATAGGCTATCACTTTGCCATGCTGCATTAATACACACCCCTAACCCACACGGGAAGCATCACAATAAACCACGTACCCATCTGGACCTTTAGGCAAAGTCAGAACTAGAGCTGTAGTCAATTTTTTCTTTAATAGCTGAAAGCTGCACTCACAGGCATCAGACCACTAGAACTTTGCCCCTTTCTGTATTAGCCTTGTCAAAGGCGCTGCAATAGAAGCAAATTTCTCTACCAACCTCCTGTAGTAACCAGCTAACCCCAAAAAGCTACACACCTCAGTCGGCGTCGTGGGTCTAGGCCAATTCTTTACAGCCTTAATTTTTTGGGAATTTACTCGGATGTTGTCAGCTACTATCACATGGCCCAAGAATGCCACCGAAGATAACAAGAACTCACATTTGGAGAATTTAGCATACAACTTTTGGTGACGAAGAATGCCAAGTACCATTCTCAATTGTTCTGCATAGTCCGCCTCTGACCGAGAATAAACTAGAATATCATCAATGAATACAATCACGAATACATCTAGGAATGGTTTGAATACTCGATTCATAAGGTCCATGAACACTGCTGGAGCATTTGTTAGCCTAAAGGACATAACTTGGAATTCATAATGCCCACAGCGAGTTCTGAACACTGTTTTAGGGATATCTTCTTCCCGTACCCAAACTTGGTGATAATCAGAACGTAGGTCTATCTTCAAGAAATACCTAGCTCCCTGCAACTGGTCAAAAAGATCATCAATCCTAGGGAGGGGGTATTTATTCTTTACAGTTACCTTTTTCAGCTGCTGGTAGTCAATACACATCCATAGTGACCCATCCTTCTTCCTTACGAACAATACCGGGGCTCCCCAGGGTGAAGTGCTAAGCCGAATAAAGCTTTGGCCCGGTTTGACACTTCCTTACGAATAATATCGGGGCTCCCCAGGGTGAAGTGCTAGGCCGAATGAAGCCTTTACCTAACAAATCCCTCAACTGCTCCTTCAATTCCTTTAGTTCGGCTGGCGCCATTCTATACGGAGGGATCGAGATAGGCTAAGTATCGGGCAATAAATCTATAGCAAACTCTACTTCTCGCTCGGGAGGAAGACCGAGAAGTTCATACAGAAATACATCCAGAAATTCATTAACTATAGTGATGGACTGGAGAGTAGGAGATTTTGCTTTCAAATCATGTACCCAAACCAGGTGATAAAGATACCCTTTTCTGATCATCCTACCGGCCTTGAGGTACGAAATAAACTTACCCTTAGGCGTTGCAATATTACCCGACCATTCCAAAATTGGCTCTCCTGGGAACTAAAATTGAACTACCTTAGTGTAGCAAGAAGCTAGCCAATCCATGCCCATAATTACATCAAAACCCATCATATCTAGCTCTATCAAATTAGCCTGAGTATAGCGATCACAAAAAGACACTGGACAATTTCTATAAACTCTGCTAACAATAATGGATTCTCCCACCAGTGTCATAACTTCACAGGGCTCTATCGGTTTTGATTATATATTAATAGTACAAGCAACCAACAGAGAAATATACGACAGAGTGGAACCAGGATCAATCAACACATACATATCCTGAGAGCAAACAAATAATGTACATATAATTACATTAGGCGATGCCTTCTGATCCTGTCAGCTGACTAGAGTATAAATGCAGTTTGATGGACTGCAAGAACCTAGAGTTCCACCCCGACCTCTACCGCAACCTGCTGCTGCTAGAGTACCTCGCACCATAGGGTGCATAGCTATCGAAGCAGAAGAACAAGCTCCGACCACGCTAGAAGTCTGGGCTGACCCCTCTTCACTAACTCTTTTAGGACAATCCCACATTTGGTGGCCTCGATGACTACAAGTAAAATAGGCTCCCATAGCATTAAAACACTCCCCTAGGTGTCATTTCCCATAATATGGACACAGGGGTCTGAAAAATCCCAGCTGGCAACTGGAACTCGGTCTTGCCCCTGACTGACTAATACTAGTTGGTCTCCTACTAGGGGTCTACTAAGGTGTGCTCCGTACTAGTCGAGGAGGAGGCCTACTCTGCTGCAGCTGAGACTGCCTGCCCCGAAAATCTGCTACTGAACTGAATGACCTAGCTCTTTTGGGCGGCCCTCTATCATCTGTCTTGTCCGCTTGGCGTCCTCGACGACGATCCTCCATACCCTGGGCATGAGCCTGAATACGGGCAATATCCATCCCAGGTTGGGCAGCCATCACCAGACAACTATTAACATAATATGGATCCAGCCCCATAATATAGCGATACATATGATCTATCATGCTGGAAACATGTATAGGTGCATACTGAGCCAAAGAATCAAATTCCAGGCTGTATTCTCTAATAGTCCGACCTCGCTGCTTTAGCATTAGAAACTTATCCTCTCTGGCACGTTTGATCTCTGGAGGTAAGAAGTGAGCTAGGAATGCTTTAGTGAATTCGCCCCAAATAGTTGGCGGGGTACCCTTACCTCTGGATAACTGCTATGACTCGTACCAATTTGCTGTAACATCATGCAGCCGATAGGATTCTAGCTCTATAGATTTTGCTTTCGATGCTCCAATCACCCTTAATGTCTGCTGTATCTGTCTCATGAACTCTTGAGGGTCGTCTGAAGGTTTGGACCCAAAGAATTCTGAGTGGTCCATATGCTAAGAAATCACGGGCCCGAGAACTATCTTGGCGGGCTGCCTGACTACTCCCAGTTTTTTGCCTGTGGGCCTGATGTGCCACAATCTGAGTCAGTAACTGTACTGCCTTCTGTAGCTCCCTGATCTCTGTGCTTGGCTGGGGGGTTGGAGGTTCTGGTGCCCGAATCTCTGGAGCTGGTGGAGTAACTGAACTCGCTGTCGGGGGTACATTCTCTGGCTCCAGCTGATCATGGGCCCTAGTAGCTCCCCGACCTCATTGGGCCCCACCTACTATTGCAGGTCTGCCCCTGTGGGCTGCTGGTGCCTTTCTTGGTGGTATATTTGACATCAAAATAATTTTTGTTAGGGAGGGAATCATCCTACTAACATCGCTCTAACTCTCGATCTAAACACTCTTACACACTCCAAGAACCAATTTACGTCATTCAAACGTTCATTGTTTTCTTCCAACTTCAAAACGTCCCTACTTTCATCAGCTCTAGACATCCACGTTCTAAGATTAGAAAAAGAGTAACATCCTAAGTGTCCTGTAGCCTCCTGTTTATAGATGTGGTGCACAACACACCGATAAACAAGACTCTACTAGACACGGTCTGTGGACACTCTGAGGACTAACCGCTCTGATACCACTTCTGTCACGACCCAACCTATGGGCCGTGACTAGTACCCGATTGGGGCACTCAGACACGACTACTAAGCCAGAATCTAATTATAATAACTAACTCATTTACAGAAATTTCGATAGAGTTTCCTTTGTTTTACTGACTACCCACTTGCATACAGAAAATCCCAGCATACAATACATACATATATATATACACGCGGGCCGACAAGGTCACCGCTGTGGTTAAACCGCCCAACATACACAACATACGTACATAATATACAAACTGACATGTCCCATACTCACAGGAGTCCACAGACCTCTATACAAACAAACTGGATCATAGGACGGGATAGGGCCCCGTCGTACCCTCAAATGAACATAATACAAAATAAAGAAGTAGCATGTATACCAATTAGTTGCACGAAGCAAAAGGAGCTCTTGAAGAGGTAGATAGGGATCCTAAGTTGGTGGCCCGCTACTCTGTGCGTCTGTACCTGCGGGTATGAAATGCAGGCCCCGAAGCAAAGGGGGTCAGTATGAAGTACGTACCGAATATGTAAAGCATAAAGTACAAAATGTAAACAAGATTAATAATCCAAACAGAGGTATAAAAGGTCAAACTCATATGCAAGAGTCAAAGGAATATTTCTTTTGTCTTTTCAAAATATCAAACTGATGCCTAATGAACCAGAATGATGGCAGCCTCCAAACTCGCGCCATGCCACAGCATCACACCAGAAAGTTCAAATCTGGAAATCTCCAACACAAAGGGCGACCTCCAAACTCGCGTCATACCACAGCATCACACCAGAAAGTTCAAATCCCAAAATCTCCCGACACAAGTCACAAATGTAGGTTAAGTGAGCCGGCGTCCCTGTACTCACAAATCCTATAGTAAATGTGGCATGAAGCCACCAAACCAAAGGCCTAATCTCACCATGTCACCAACTAAGCGAAGCCGACCCTTGGACCAAGCTGACCCCACCGTATCCAGCCAACTTCAGAATATATAGATATATATTATAATACGCACGACTATAACCAGCTCGGGAACAGGTGATGGAGTTTATCATAGGCACGAGTAGAGTCGTGAGAATTATATGCAATAAAACCATTACCATAGATTCCCAGCATAAACAAAATATTCATATTTGGAATCGAAATAATATGTACTTTTAATTTAGGACCAAGTTTCTAAAACTTGCATAAAGTTATTCATTATCAAAATTGCCAAAGGGGTAGTAACTATTCATGTTCAAAAATAACACATTATTATTATTATTCTAAATTCTTTTAGAATTGTCGAAATTTCAAGGAAGAGATCTTACAAACTACTATAAACATTGTCAAATAGCTTTTAGGACCATTCGACTTTGTGTCAAAGTTACGGATGTTTATCTTTTTGTAGCATTAGGAACATGAACTTTTCATACTTTCACAACTTACAAACTTTAAGTTCATAAGAGCCAAGATAGGGCTAATTTCTTTGAAAGACAAATCTCAAGAAGGAACCAAGGACTTGGTTAAGCCCAGAAGTGAAAAAGGAAGGAAACCTTTTAACTTACAACATTAGTAATTATAACTAAGTCATGTCGTAGGATTAAAATGCTTTACATACCTCTCTTTCCTCGTCAAACTATCCCAAACATCTAGCTAATCCGACTTACTCTTCCAGATATCCAATATCTACAATAATTACGATAGCGTTCATAATTAGTTATAATCCTTTACAGGCCTTAAATCTCAAGTTGCTCCTAATTTTATAAAACTTTTGCCAGCATCTTCCCAAAAACTAGACCACCTTGAGAATCCATCTCGGCCCCAATTCATCATCAACAACAATAACCCAACAACCCACAATGAGCCTTTTCAAGGCCGCAACTTCACTAAATTCACTAACGAACTTCATTTTCTTATCCAAATTGGAAAACAGGGCATTGTACTATGTTTATACCTATTTATCATATTCAAACACTCCTGCATATTCCAAGAATCATATTATATTATTCAAACGTCAAACGCCAACTTTGAACATTAAAATTCTATATTTCATTACGTATGAGTATCCAAATTTGACCAACACCTCAAGAATATATGCAACCAATTTCCAATACTTCTTTCACCCCACAAGAATTATTTTTATACCAACTAAACACAAACATATGATTTTAAGACAATATAATTTCATATATATCTATGCCCCAATTTCGGACCCAATACCCCAAAGTCCATAATTCACTTAATCAAGCAATCCTTCATGGTTTTCTTCCAACTTAACGTCCACCAATACCCATATAAGCTTTAAATTTAGCTAAAACAAGATTAAAACCAACATACCTTATAAACCCTTTGAAGAAATTAAAATCATCCAATCTGTAAAATGAGGTGTTTTCTTGGCTAACCAATGCTACCATGCTACTTAAGGGGTCCAATATACTAGGCTTGTAGCGTCAAAATAATTGAAAGATCGAAAAACTCCAAATTTTCAAAGCTAATCAATGCTTCCACGCTACTTGGGAGACCCAATATACTAGGCTTGTAGCGTCAAAATAATTGAAAGATCGAAAAACACAATTTTCCTTGGTTTTATTGTAGCAACCCGTATGGGTGTACAACTAAGAAGGTTTTTTTTTATTCTAAAAATTAGCTAAGTTCTGGGATATTGATCTTGTCCCTCCAATATACATATATGTATATATGAGACAACTCCCCAAGTGGCCAAGTGTAAATACTTGGCCCAGTAGGGGAGCTACATACTAAAAAAAAAAAAAGGGCCGTCTTTTATCTCTTAGGAATTCAAGTCTAGAAAAAAACACTTTAGTCCCAAATTTTTAAAAAATTGCAACATTGATCCCAAATTCCGTAATCATTCCAAAATATCACAATACAGGTTCTAACAAAGACTCCAATAATTTACACATTCTGACAATCAAAACTCTAGACATTACCCCTAAGTTCAATCTTGAAGTATTAAATAAGGGGAATCATCCAATTTAGGTATACAATCATACAATCATCCAATTTAGGTATACAATCATACAATAATGCATCTAATCAATAAATAGAGGTATGGTGATCATCAATTTGAGACAATATATGGAAATTAAAGATAATGTTCAAAAATATAAATAATGTCTAAGAAGTTCTTCAAGAATCACTACTCAAGACTTATCAACTATCAATTGTCAATCTACCACATGTATTGGGGCATATGAAAGAACAATTCCATGCTCAAGGTAGCTTTTACATCTGGAATTAAAGATGTACAAGTCCTCAATAAGAATTTAGACCCAATCTTGAAACCCACAGCTTTTCTTCTCTCAGAACTTATGTTTTTTTAAGGAAAAATATAGGTTTTGAACCCTCAATCACTAATTAAAAAAATCTAAAATGTGTTTTAAGACTTAAAAATAGATTGGAAATAGCCAAAATACCCTTCCCAAATGTTAAAAGAAAGTTCAAAACTGATATACTGGTTCACATCGCGCTAAGGGCGCGGACCAGTACATTTTCAACAACTT
The DNA here is from genome assembly GCA_000787875.1 of Solanum virginianum. NCBI lineage: Eukaryota > Viridiplantae > Streptophyta > Magnoliopsida > Solanales > Solanaceae > Solanum > Solanum virginianum. Next base: position 69,065 of record DF361347.1, on the reverse strand, counting down.
TCCAAAAATTTGATTTCCATTGAAAAATTTTAAAAATGTTATGTGTGTCTTCGCGCCCCTTCACGTTACGCCAGGGGAGTGGATCAACACTGTTTTGAAAAGAATTAATGAAAAATATTTTTCACTCTGGTTGCTCTTAAATCGGACGAGACTATTTTCAACTCGATTTTCCTTGCTGATCTCAAATCTGGTCTCAGATTTTTGATCGGAGCTTTGAAAGACGCGTTGCGCTCATGATTGTGTTTTAGAAGCATTTTGATAATTTCATGGGGTGATGCATCATCTCCTACTTGGGAGCATTCATCCTTAAATAATGAGTAAGAATAGAATAAAAGCACAAATGACCTCAAAACTTATCTTATTCTCACTCGGGAACACTCAGGCCCTTACTATCCATCACCTATCTATTTCTGTCTTAGACTCAGAAATAGAATAAGATAATTGCATCAACTCAATGGAAGGAGACATTCAACAATGTTAAGGATAAGGACTTTTACTTTCATTATTATCATCATTTGGCATGAATAGGTGTGGGTATTTGAGTTTCATTGCTTCCTCAGCTTCCCGCGTAGCTTTCTCAATAAATTGATTCCTCTATAGGACTTTAACGGAGGCTATCTCTTTATTTCTCAGCTTTTGAACTTGTCGGTCAAGGATCTGGACTGGAATTTCTTTATAAGGTATACTATTATTCACTCTCATACTCTCAACAGGAATTGCTAAGGCAGGATCCCCCAAGCATTTCCTTAGCCTCGACACATGAAACACCGGGTGAACTCCATCTAGCTCAGAAGGTAAGTCTAGCTCATAAGCAACCTTCCCAATTTTTCTCACCATCTAGTATGGTTCAATATAATATGGACTCAACTTCCCTTTCTTACCAAATCTTCTATCACCTTTCAAGGGTGACAGCTTCAAGTACACCCAATCATCCACCTCAAATTCAAAGTCTTTTTTTCTCACATCCATATATGACTTTTGACGACTCTGGGCTATCTTCAACCTCCCTCTGATGACTTTCGCCTTCTCTATAGACTGGTGGACAAGATATAGTCTGATCAACTCTGCTTTACCAACCTCAGACTAGCCAATCGATGATCTATATCTCCTCCCGTATAATTCCTGATATAAGGGATTATTTGGATGCTGGCGTAATAGCTATTATTGTACGCGAACTCGATCAATGGTAGATGATCATCCTTATTTTCTTTAAAGTTGATGACATATGCCCTCAACATATCATCCAATGTCTGAATGGTGCGCTCTAGCTATCCATCTGTCTAAGGATGAAAAGTTGTGCTGAAATTCACTTTCGTGCCTAATCACTTTTGGAAAGATCTCTAAAATTGAGAGGTGAATTAAGCTCCTTTGTCCGAGATAATAGACAAGAGAAACCCATACAACCTCATAATCTCCTAAATGTATAGTCAGGCATACTCCTCAGCTGTATTAGCTGTCTTAACTGCCAAAAAGTGGGTTAATTTAGTCATCTTATCAATAATCACCCATATCGAATCATGTTGCTTTCTGGATCTTGGTAAAATGCTTATGCCCATTTGAAACTTAAATATACTTGAATATTTTTTGTAGATGGATAATCGTTTGTGGATGTATGACATGTATTGTGAAAATGATGGTCGACTATTGATAATCTCCCTCTTCCACTCAGGAGTTTTAAAGTTCTGAGCTAATCCACATGGTTTATGATGTTCTATCTTAACCTATTGACAATTGGGGCTCTTAGAGACAAACTTAGCATGCCTTTCTGCATCCTATTCCACCAATAAACTTATTTCAAGTCATAGTACATCTTGGTGGAACCAGTATGGATGGAATATCTTGAGCTATGAGGCTCAGGCATGATCCTGTCTCATACTGTATCAACATCGGGCACACATAATCTACCCTGGTATCTTAAAGCCTCATCTCCCCCTTTGGAGAAAACTATTACCTTCTGCTTGTGAAAAGCTTCTTTCAATTGGAATAAAACGGGGTCCTCGTCTTGGTTTTCCTTTACTTCTGACACTATAGATTAAGCAGACCCTTTCTAAATATTAACCCCACCTTCATTGTTCTCCTCAAGGTGCACTCCCAGTCGAGCCAATCTATGGACTTCTTTCGCTAGTTCTCTTTTTCCTTCCTCCATGTGGGCAGTGCTACCTATAGACATCCTACTAAGATCATTAGCCTTACCTGGGTGGTAGATAATGCTCATTTCCTAATCCTTGAGCATCTCCAGCCATATCCTCTGGCGCAGGTTGAGCTCTTTCTATCTAAACATGTACTGCAAGCTCTTATGATCAGTGAACACGTCCACATGTACTCCATACAAGTTGTGATGCCAGATTTTAAGTTCGAACACCACTGCTGCCAATTCAAGATCATGAGTCAAATAGTTCTTCTCATCGATCTTAAGCTACCTAGAAGCATAAGCTATCGCCTTTCCTCTCTGTATAAGCACACAACCCCAATCCCACGCGGGATGCATCACAATATATCACGAAGTCCCCCGTCCTATCTGGCAAGGTTAATACTAGTGTTGTAGTCAATGTAGTCTTCAACTCTTTAAAACTCTTTTCACATGCCTCAGACTACTGAAACTTAGTCTTTGTTTGAGTTAAACTTAGTCAACGGTGCTGACAGAGAAGAGAACTTTCAACAAATCTGCGATAATAGCCTACTAAATCCAAGAAGCTTTTTATTTCTGTTGGAGAAGTTGGTCTTGGCCAGTTCTTAATTGCTTCAATTTTCTGTGTATCTACTCGAATACCATCTCCTATGACAACATGGCCCAAGAAATCCATAGACTTGAGCCAAAAATCACACTTTGAGAATTTTGCATACAACTCATGATCTTTCAGCATTTGCAAAACCACTCTAAGGTGATTAGCATGCTCCTCCTCATCCTTAGAATATACCAGAATGTTATCGATAAACATAATCAAGAACATATCAAGATATGGTTTGAATACCCTATTCATCAAATCCATGAAAGCTTTAGGTGTATTTGTCAACCCAAAGGATATGACCAAGAACTCAATGTGGCCATACTGTGTCCCAAAGACTGTCTTTGGGATGTCACTTTCCCTCACCTTCAACTGATGATAACCCAATATGAGGTCTATCTTGGAGAAATATGTAGCGCCCTAAAGTTGGTCAAATAGATCATCTATCTTGGGAAGAGGACATTTGTTCTTTATAGTGACCTTGTTTAGCTGTCGGTAGTTTATACACATTCTGAGAGACCCATCTTTCTTATACATGAATAGGATAGGAGCACCTCAAGGTGAGACACTAGGCCTAATGAACCCTTTTCTCTAGGAAGTCTTTTAACTATTCTTTCAATTCTTTCAACTCTATAGGGGGTATTCTATAAGGTGGAATTGAAATGGCTTTGGTCTCGGGAAGAACATCAATCCCAAAGTCAATCTCCCTATCAGAAGGGACTCCAAGAAGATCATCAGGAAACATCTCAAGAAACTCATTTACAACAAAGATTAACTCAATAGTTGTAGATTCAACATCATCACACTTGACTCACACGAGGTGGTAAACGCAACCTTTGGAGATTAGGTTTCTAGCTCTAAAATAAAAGATAAATTTGCCCTTATGGGGCAACAGAACTCCCTCTCCACTTTAAGATAGGCTCATTAGGAAATTGTGGGTTCTATAGTCAATAGAAGTATAACAGTCATGATAGTGTGGGCTGGCTAGGCTGAGCCGGGGCCGCCTATGGGACCTCAGCAGTCCTAGTGAGGCATCCCTGTCTCCTAGACTCTGGCTGAATCATGACCTCTAGTTGAGCATTCACAGTAGCTAGGGCTGGGGCATCTCTTTGAGTGTCTGTCCTCTTTGGTGGCATTTTCTGTAAACATATAATGTATGAGTTAAAACAAGATTTCCATAGAGTTAAACTTTATTGCACGAATTGAGATCATAGAAAAAGGGTAACTTTTCCTAATGTTCTATAGTCTTCTACTTATGAAGTATGGTGCACAACACACCCATAAACAAGACTCTACTAGACAGATTTTATAGACTCCCCAGGCACTTAAACTATGTGCTCTGATACCAAGTTTGTCATGCCCCAGGAGGATACCCTAGACATAACTGACACTCGGAGATTATTGCTAGCCCCCAAGTGGACCACCTAGTCTCATTGCATTCGTTCAATCAACTCATAAGCAGAATATATAAAGAGAATAATAGAACATCATTGGGCTATCACAATATCTATCATATAAAGTATGAAAGAAGTATCTCAATAGAAAAAAATGGGAAATAAGTAATCCCGACATCAATAATCAACTGTCTATGTCAATGAAGCCTCTATAACTATCCTCTAAGAAGGTACTATGACAGACCGTGACTTCCATAATCAAGAATAAAACACATCAAAATAGATAATAAAGAATAAATATATCCTCCGAAAGTAGGGGAGGACTCGCCAAGTCTCTACCTGGAAATTCGTGAACCTCAACGATTAGGCTACTGAAGTCCTCTGTCTATAGAATTTGCATCATAAAATGATGCAGCGCCAAAGGGGCGTTAGTACGTGGAATGTACTGTATGTAAAATGGGTTAAATTAAACGATAACATCTCATCAAACTCAACCTCAACTCAAGGTAAGGAATAGTACTCTATCACATCACCATCAATCCAGACTCACACTATCACATCAATTATTAAAGAGTCTGAGTAGCACATCACCATCAATCCAGACTCACACTATCACATCAATATCAGATTTCTATCATCAGGGAACCTATCTAGGAGTTTCTTAGACCTATACCCACCACCTATATGTCTGTGATGGTATACCGAAGTGATGTCATTGCAGCATCTGCCTAGTACCTTGCCAAGATAGTAAGGCGTACATCATAGGGTTTATAATAATATCAAGTCCTATTTTGGGACTAAGGAAACATCCATTCTCACGGTCCAATCCTCTTCTACGCTGACTATGTAGTTATCGAGTGCAAGTGAGACTCACTCTTACTCATCTTCAGTGCTTAATACTCCTCTCGGGACTAAATATGCTCATAAGCCTATCAATTAAGAAGTTCCATTACTCAGCCGCTACGGGCAAGAACACCCAGTATACTCATCATTTATCAACTCAAGGAGTAAGATCATTCCTTCAAAACTAAGGTCCCATTAAGCTTTAAGAACACTAATTCAATCAGTTCAATTATCAATACCCTCATCCTAGAACTTAGACTCCAACAATTTACATATCAGACAATCAAGGCTATAGACATTACCCCCTAAGTTCATTCTTGAAGTACTAAACAAGGGGAATCATGCAATTTAGGGATACAATCATACAATAATGCATATAATCAATAAATAGAGGTATGATGATCATCAATTTGAGACAATACATGGAAATTAAAGATAACGTTCAAGAAATAAAGATAATGTCCAAGAAAAATGTATATAAACATTAATTACAAGTTTGATAATCATCAATTTGAGACAATGTATAGGAATTAGAAATAATGTTCAAGAAATAAAGATAATGTCCAAGAAATTCTTCAAGAATCACTACTCAAGACTCATCAACTATCAATTGTCAATCTACCACATGTATTGGGGCACATGGAAGAATAATTTCATGCTCTAGGTATCCTTTACATATATGGAATTGAAGATTGTACAAACCCTCAACAAGAATTTTGACCCAAGCTTGAAACCCTCAACTTTTCTTCTCTAAGAACTTACGTTTTCTTAAGGAAAAATATGGGTTTTGAACCCTCAATTGCTAATATACAAATTCTAAAATGTGTTTTAAGACATAAAAATAGGTTGGGAATGATCAAAATACCTTTTCCAAATTTTAAAAGAAAAAGTTCAAAACTGATGTACTGTTCAGCATCGCGCCAGGGGCGCGGACCAGTACATTTTTGCCAACTTTTCGAAGATTCAATTTTCATAAAAAAAATGTTTAAGTGTGTATCTGCTCCCCCTCTGCGTCGCACCACGGGTGCGGACGGATCGACACTATTTCAGAAAGATTTAGCTAAAATTATTTTTGCTCCGATTGCTCTGAAATCGGGTCGAGATTATTTTTGACTCAATTTTCGTCGATTGCAAATCTGATCTCGAATTTCCCGTTGAAACTTTGGAAGACACGTTGTGTGCACGATTACATTTTAGGGGCATTTTGGTTACTTCACAGGGTATTACGGAAAAACATTAACAAACTTTCCACATAATAATTAAGACAACTTAAATGACTCAAGTATACATTAATTTTTAATTCAACTTGGGCCGGGGACCTTTTTTATTCATTCAAAATATTATCCATGACAGGCCTAAGTTTGGTCCTATTACAAAAGAAGAGAACCGATCCAAAAGTTTCTCACTCAAGTGGAAAAGCATATAAGGAACCTTTAGTTCACTTTTTAATGAGAGATTCTCGTTACTAACATATAAAGATATATAAGAAATCTTTGTATACCACATGACGGTTGATCAAAGTTCGATCTATTGAATATCTAATCATGAATGTCGCTTGAGTGGATATATGGACTTTGTATAACAACAGGATAATCTCAAGCAAGAGAATTTTGACATGGGGTTCCTTTAAGGAAGTTATAATCTTTTTTTTAAAGGGAAAAGAGTTAAGAAAAACATCGGTGAAAAAAAATTCCTTCATCGTTAATTAAATAGACCATATATATCTGTTCCACTTCAAATAAATACCTTTTTAAAAAATATCTTTCTACCAACATGGAATTTGTAGTTTGGATAACATGAGTTCTCCAACAATGTCTTTATTATACGTGTCTTCTTCATTAGGCCCTATTTCTTCTGATTTTTTTAAAACCTATTTTGGGAATGCTTGATTTCTTTTGTCATCACCCTTCATACTAATACATTTTTATAAGATTCATCACGTAATTGTTTCAACTAAACACATTATTCTTATACGAAAAGCCTTCTCACTTAATGAACAAGAACAAGATGTCACTTCAATATCTCGTGATATTATCTCACATAAATTGATTTCAATTCTTTCAATTTCTTCTTCCTTTTGTTCTCTACCTTTACTCTCTTATGAAACCCACAATTTATTTAGTAGAACAAAAAGAAGGGATATTCTCTCCTGTTCGAATGGCTCGGCCAACTACAATTGCATACCACTAGTCTATGTCGGTTGTACTCTTCAAAAAAAAAAAGCCATGGTCATGTTCAATCTGAAAAGTATCCAAGACATTATTAAAGAGTCTGAGTAGCCACCAATGATAAAAGAGCAAGAATCCAAGTCCAAAATCTTTTTTTGAATAGATACTCACTATTCATCCTCGACTATCTAATTTGAATGTTGCTCCACCTGTTTCACGCACAAAAATGCATCCATTTTTTTTGCAATTTAATCTTAGATTAGAGAATCTTTGTAACAATTCCCAATAAAAGCAAGGAAGCAGTCGTGCTTACTCCAATACTGATTCCTTTTTTTAAGTGTAACACATTAAAAACTTTTGTTTTACTCCAACAATGAGACATGACATCTGCAAATCTGTTCATTAAGGAACTTATAAGTTCTTGCAAACTTTAGCACAAGGGTACGAGTCAATATATTGAATCCTTGCTCTCTCAAAGAACCAATCCGCAACAGCTTTCCCAATTGTCTACACATATTAACATTACAAGAATTTAAAATTTACTATCAATTCATCAAAACTAATTATAACATGCATATGGTAAAATTGAAAAATAAATATTTACCTTATTAAGTAATGCAGGAGAGCTAGCACTGAACCACGGTGAAAGAATTCCACCATGAGAATAGCAAGACGTGAGGAAATATCCTTCCAGAAATGTAGAGGATCAAGGTACGCCGGAATCAAAAGTGTTATTAATCTGGAGTTAACAGTATTGATTAATCAAAATTATATATAAAAGCTAAAAAAAGAAACAAATCAAATTCTTAAAATTGAGAAAGACTAGAATTGTCTCTTTGACAAAACACTGATCATAAATTGAGTTGATTATGAAAAGTGGAGTTTGAATGTATGGAATAACATTCTGAGGAAAAAAACACTGCACCATATAAAATTAAGGAAAAGCGATGTTATAATTAGAGGGAAATAGTTATATTACTATAGAATATAATTAACAAAATTGTTTTTTTTTCGATAGCTTAAAATCTAATTACCAAACTCGATTCCATCGCTGATGTGCAAGCTGGTGGCAAACTCTTAACCGATCCCTGAGAATGAAAGAGGAACATATTTGACTTGCATCTACTTCTTAGCCATACCAAAATTACTTTAAAAAAATGTGACTCACAACAATTTTACGATACATCTCTTGAATATCTGAAGTACCAAAGATTGTCTTCCTGCATATATGTTGAAAGGTTAAATCATGACCAAAAAAAGACGTAGAGTATGATTTTCTTAATATCACATAATGACAAACTAACCCATTTATAAAGAAACCAGCATCCGCAACACACTTAACTCTGGCATTCTCCGGAAGGAGGCACTTGAACTTGTCGCAGTTCAATATTGTTGCCAACCCACCTGCTGATATTCCTGTTGGAATTGCCTGAAATATTTTGATACTCAAGATTTAGCTAAGTAGGAATTATTGGAACAATGGAGAAGATACAGTAGAATAAGGTAGAGAGTGATCTCATTGAATAGGATATTACTCTTACATTTTCGGCATGTTTCATTCCTTTGCTCCATAGATCTTCCATAATAGCCTTGAATATTCTTGCCCCTCTAAAATACAATTTGTTCTCCTAATGTACATTGTTAATCGGCAAATCTAATCAAAAAAAACATTACAGAATTAATAATATATATATATGTGTAGTATTTGTATTTCTTACGGGGTTAACTTGTTCATTATCACGGGTGAAAGATGAACCATCGCAATACTTCACTCTCATCCTGTTCCAATTGTGAAACTCTACCAATGTTTACTCGTAGTTAGAAGAATTAAGTTTAAAATATATACATATACACAAAGAAAAAAGAATATACATAGAGCCGGATATATTTATATAAATAAAATAGTGTGTATCACCTGGATTCTGTTTAGAAGTATTATGAAGTATTCCGGCGAAAAAACCTACTGGATTCATATGCTTGGAGGAACCTCAGTACATAGTTGAACGGTAAAGGCAATCGGTGATATCGCTGCACCAACCGCCTTCCTATAAATATAAATTATTTTTCTAGAGTCACCACGATTAATTAGTTTTGTTTAATATGAAAGTTAATAAAAAGAAATTTAGTTACGCAAAGTAAATAACTAACATCCAAGTAGATAATCCAGCTGCGAAGTCCGGTACCATGTCCCCTATCCAAATGATAGGCTGGTGGACTACCATCAAGGCATACTATTGTCTAAACAAATGAATACTTATCATTTATGTGATTAATTTTCTTCAATGAATTAAAGAATATATTTATGTACTCTAGTTGGACATTACCCGTGCCTTGAGCAGTTGCGCTTTCAAGTATGGTGATATTGATGTACAAGTCTTCTTGGGTGCCAAGAACATGAGTCGTACAAAATACCGCTAGACATGCTAGTAAAGTCAACAGAAATGTTTTCATCCTATGGCAAGCAAAAACAAGTTGTAGAACATTAAAACAAGAAAATCTGAAACAAATATTAGATATGTGGATGACCATTACATGTTATTAGCAAGCTAGAAACGGTTGCTCTTCTTAAAAGGTTGATATGAACTAAGAGAATGAAAGTGAGAAAACAGAGAAAGCAAACAATGTTTATAATTAAAGATTAAAGTAGAGGTGAATGAGAAGGTATAAGTTTACCTCTATTTATAAAGGCATAAGTTTTCTGCCTAACCATTTTTAATTTTTTAAGGGATGATTTAGGAGAGGAGAGGATTAGAAGTAACATGTATGAAAAAATAAAAAGGAAAGTTGACCTAAATTAAATAGGTTAATTCAATAATAAATGACTAATGCCATATGAAGTTGTAGTGCTCAACCCTAACAACTATCTAAAAATTGTATTCTATATGAAAAATATAGAATTATGTCATCTCTCTTCTTATAAGACTTTCTAAAATTATCTCCTTTCATTATCATGTAATTTAACTGTTGTTGTATTACATGTGAATTCCTCTTTTAATGTAAATTTCGAGCAAAAGAAACCGATAACTTAAATAACAAAAAAAAATATTAGTACTAATTCTTATTAGGTGTTGTGAAGCCCAAAATAATTTTTTAAAGTTGTGATTTAGGAGAGAATAGGATTAGAAGTAACATGTATGAAAAAATACAAAGGAAAGTTGACCTAAATTAAATACATCAATTCAATAATAAATGACTAATGCCATATGATGTTGTAGTGCTCAACCCTAACAACTATCTAAAAATTGTATTCTATATGAAAAATATAGAATTATGTCATCTCTCTTCTTACAGGACTTTCTAAAATTGTCTCCTTTCATTATCTTGTAATTTAACTGTTGTTGTATTACATGTGAATTTTTCTTTTAATGTAAATTTCGAGCAAAAGGAACTGATAACTTAAATAACAAAAAAAATATTAGTACTAATTCTTACTAGGTGTTGTGAAGCCCAAAATAATTTTTTTATAAAATTGTAAGTTACCATAAATAGCGTGAACTGCATTTATATTTTATAATGAATAACTCAGCATCTGTAAAAATGAAAGAAAAAATTATTGTTAGTGATAACTAAAGATGTACGGTAAATAACATTGACGGCCTGTTGATTTTTAAAAAAACTTTCATTTAATGTATATCACATGTAGAGGTAATTTCTTGATTGACTAAAAAATAATATGTCACATAGAGTGGTCCTTATGTGATTTACGTGGTTCATCCTGTCATTGTCAAAACGTCAATATCTAATTAATATAATTACATTATATAGGATGAACTCTTTAAAAGAATTGATTTAAGACTAACCCATGTGAAGTACTAATTGTTTGAAGAAATCAAGAGAGTTAAGTTTCTGTGTCAATAACAGAAGCATATTTATATGGAAGAGCAATTTTCAAAAATGGCAAAGACATTTGACTAAATAATGCTCCAGAATTATAATTTAATTTGATAGGGAGAATTATGATTGTATATATCTCTCTTTTTCTTTTTTTTTTAACAAAAATATACAAATTTTATTTTTTAAATTAATAACTATGTGTGTGATGAATATGGTAACAATGCAAAAATAGGAAAGAATCCCATGATTCGCGTTAATTATATTTTTAATAGAATTTGCTGTTAAAATGACTTCCACAACAAGAATAAAACCATTACAATTTAATTCATCATATTGGAGAAGGTTTAGTAAAAAAAAATCTAAAAAAAAATTATTCTAATCTCTATTCTTGATTGTTCAGCATCAGGTTGACATTTGTTTCAAATAAGTTTGTTGTTTTGACCCTGTTAGAACCCGTATTTTTGTGCATTGGAACCATTATGAAAATTTGGGACCAAAATGGTATTATTGAAAGTTTGGAGACTAAGGTGGTATTATTGGAGAGTTTGGGACCAACGTAACATTATTGGAAAATTTGGGACCCAAGTGGAATTTTTAAAACTTGGGGTCTTCTAGTGTGGGACTTTGATTGGTGCAAGTGTGTCATGTGGACCAAAGGTTGTGTAGATATATATATACAATGTCTCCTATATTTTTTATCATTTTTTCTATACTTAGACAAAGTTAGCCAAAGTAAGAAAAAAAAAACCTTGAAGAAAGACGAAGATATTCTCGGCCATGAATAGTGGCTTTGGAGAAATTTTTCTAGCCATTTCAAAAGCATTTTGTGGTTATAAACCACCTATTTTGAGTCTCCCAAGTAGCTTGGAAGTATTGTTGGAGCAAGAAAACCATTGATTTTTCACTTTGGCAACCCTAGCTCATTTAAGGAGTTGAAGTGGAAAAGGTATGATTTAATCTTGTTTTATGTGTTATGAAGGTTCTATGTATATTGTAGTATGTTTATTTGAAGGAAATCATGAGGTATAGCATGTTAGAAGTGAGTTGGTTAAGCTAGGGTTGGGGTCGAATTAGTGGATGCATGTATATAATGTTATATTGTATTGGAACCATGAGTTTATGTTTAATTAGCATTGATATGATCTTGGTAGGGTAAAGGAAGTATGGGAAATTATCTATATGTAGATGTAATCATGTTGGGGCCAAATTAGGTTCATATATGTAGCATAATATTATGTTGTGTTGGGAGTACGAATATGATGGTTATTTGGTATAAAATGGTAATTGGAAGGTGAAGAAATGCTTAGACATCACCCAAGTGTGTAAGTAAGTATGTTGTCTAGTTCTGGTAAATATGATTACATGATGATACTTAGTATTGCTGTTGCTATAATAGCGTTGGAAATGATCGTTGATGTTGTTGGGTTGCTGTTGTTGTTGTTGTTGACTAATTTGAGTCGAGTTGATTCTCGGGGCAGCCTACTTTTAAGGGGAAGTGCTGTCGAAACTTTTATAGAATTGGGGGAAAATTAGGAATGTAGAGCCTAATAAGCCTTTAACTGATGGTTCGGTATTATTGTGACTTCATTATAGACGTTGGACACCCAGGAGCATAAGTTGGATCGGGGTTGCGTTTGGATTAGGTGGAGAAGTGATTAATGTATGTAAAGCATTCCATTCTTTGGCATAACTTAGTTAAATATAAACAATGATATGAGTTTCGAAAGATCCTCTTCTCCTTGCAATTCGGGCTCAAATATATCCTATGTTTGTTCTTTGACATTCTTATGAAAATTAGTCATATCCTTATCTCTTGTGTTTTTGGAGTTCATAAATGGTAAGAGTATGAAAAATTTAATAAGTTTGAAAGACTTTGTGTTTTAGTCGTCCTGAAAGTCTAAACGCCCGTAACTTTTATGGTAAGAATATGAAAAATTTGATAAGTTTGAAAGACTTTATGTTCTAATTGTTTTAAAAGTGTAAACGCCCGTAACTTTGATAGAAAGCCCGAATTGCCTTGAAAACCATTTTGAGATGCTTCATAGTAATTTGCATTATCTAGGTTAAGTATGTTCCTCCTAATTTGGGCTAGTTCGGGTTTCCATCCATCGTGGGTCCTGCAATAGCTTTTAGGCATTTCTGACTACTTTTGATAGAATATATGATATTTTTTATTTTGTTCTAAGATGTGACTATCTTATTTATCATTTGGATTGGTAATAATGATTTTATGTATTATGAAATGCTTCAGTGTTATGCTGTTTTGGAAGGTAGATAGAGGGATGGCGACACGTAATACTTTACTCACTTTCTGTGTTGTGATATATGACCGATGGCTACAGGGACGGGGATGCGTAGCGCCTGGCTCATCGGTGGGGTGAGTACAGGGATGGCAATACGTAGCGCCTGGCTTACTTGTTTGTTATGTTGTATTTGGTTGGGTACGGGAACAGCGATACGTAGCGCCCGACTAGCTCACGTGGGTACAGGGAAGATGATACGTAGCGCCTGGCTCACTTGTGTGGTATGCTATGTTTGGAGTGAGTACAGGGATGGTGACATGTAGCACCTGGATCACTTATGCTATCTCTGAATGTGGTATGTGATATGTGAGTTCAGGGACGGCAACACGTAGCGCCTGACTCACTTATCCTATTTTTGATGTGTGATATATGATAACTTTTGATATTGTGCCGTGCTATGGCACCGTAGATTTGTAGGTATGATTTGCAGACTAGGATAAATAATTTATATTTTTGGAAAGGAGGCATTTTGATATTTCAGTTATGCATCAGGTATATTGGGGAGCAAGCATTTCGGTACTTTGGATATGCATCAGCTTATTGTAATTTTGCTTTAGTTATTACTCTAATTTATATACTATACATTTCGTTTTACATAGTCGGTACATATTCGTACTGACCCCCTTTTCTTTTGGGGCTGCATTTCATACCCGCAGGTACCGACGTACAGATTAGTGATCCTCCAGTGTAGGGTTCCTAGTTGTTGTCTGAAGAGCTCCTCTTGCTTCGGAGCCTACATTTTGTATATGCATTTGATTATTATGTTGGATCTACGTTATTCGAGGGTAAAACGGGGCCCTGTCCCATCCTATGATTCTATTTGTTTGGTTAGAGGTTTGTGGACGCCTGTGTATGTGAGATGTGCCCATTTTATATGACTAGACATGTATAATACGTATGTTGGGCGATTTTAGGATTATTATGTTGCATCTACGTTATTCGAGGGTACGACGGGGCCCTGTCCCTTCCTATGATTCTATTTGTTAGGTTAGAGGTCTCTGGACACCTGTGTATGTGGGATGTGCCCATTTTGTATGACTAGACATGTATAATACGTATGTTGGTCGGTTTTAACCACCGTGATGGCTTTGTTGGCCCGTATGTATGTATATATATATATTTTTCTGCTGGGATTTTTCTGTTATAGGGTTATTTGGGATAGTATGCAAAACAAAGGAAACTCTTTCAAAATTTCTGTAAAAATAATATATCTGCTTGCAATATGACTTTGTGTTTGTGTTTGGGTGCCCGATCCGGGCACTAGTCACTGCCCACGGGGTTGGGTCGTGACAGAAGTGGTATCAGAGTGGTTCGTCCTTGGAGTGTCCACAGACCGTGTCTAGTAGAGTCTTGTTTATCGGGATCCGGGCACTAGTCACAGCTCACGGGGTTAGGTCGTGATAGAAGTGGTATCAGAGTGGTTCATCCTCGGAGTGTCCATAGACCGTGTTTAGTAGAATCTTGTTTATCGATATGACGTGCACCACATCTATAAGCAAGAGGCTATAGGACATTTAGGATGTTATCCTCTTTTTTCTGATCTTAGATCATGGGATAGAGCGGTGTTATTAGGAGGACCCCTTGATCTGACAGACTATTTTGGTTTCAGAAATGTCTCCGGGAGAACCAGGTACTGAGTGGACAGGTAACTCAATATTTTACTGGACTTTGTTGCTTAATAAGTAAATTGTGAATGTGGAATGTATCATTGTGATAACTGAAGGGAAATCTTTGGATGCGACCTTACCAGCACTAACGCACCGGATCTTATCAGAACTCCGAAGTTAAACGTGCTTGGGCTAGAGTAGTACTAGGATGGGTGACCCCTGTGAAGCTAAAAGGCAAATGAAAAGGAAACTTCCCTTAAGTTGTTCACGTGGTTCGTAAGGTCGATTTAACATTCGAGGACGAATGTTCTAAAGGGGGAGGATATTAGAACCCATATTTTTGTGCATTGGAACCATTACGAAATTTGGGACTAAATATGACATTATTGAAAAATTAAGGACTAAATGGTATTATTGGAGAGTTTGGGACCAAAGTGACATTCTTGGAAAGTTTGGGACTAAAGTGTAATTTTTTTGAAATTAAGGTTTTGAAGAAAGTTATGGTTGTCCCACTTGATTTATGTTAATTTTTGGTTGGGCCAAGTGGGGTGTAGGACCACACTTGACATGTCTTGAATTAATTATATATATATAATAGGTTCATCCTAGCAAGACACCCTCTTCCTCTAGCGGAACTTTAGGAGGTCTGACCATAATTCTGCAAATGCGGAACACACGAAAAATATAATTTGGAAAATAAGAACAAGTGGTAGGAAATTAATTGGTGGTGCCCACTTGACTAGTGTGGGACTTTGATTGGTGCAAGTGTGTCATGTGGACCAAAGGTTGTGTAGATATACACATACAATGTCTCCTATATTCTTATTATTTTTTCTACACTTAGACAAAGTTAGCCAAAGCAAGAAAAAAAACCTTGAAGAAAGACCAAGAAACTCTCGGCCATGAATAGTGGCCTTGGAAAAATTTTTCTAGCCATTTCGAAAGCATTTTGAGGTTAAAAACCACCTATTTTTAGTCTCCTAAGTAGCTTGGAAGCATTGTGGGAGCAAGAAAACCATTAATTTTCAATTTGGTAACCCTAGCTCATTTAAGGAGTTGAAGTGGAAAAGGTATGATTTAATCTTCTTTTATGTGTTAAAAAGGTTGTATGTATGTTGTAGTATGTTAATTTGAATGAAAATCATGAGGTATAACATGTTAGAAGTGAGTTGGTTAAGCTAGGGTT